>CALNHX010001715.1:57500-209872 GCA_940337035.1 Agriotes lineatus | reverse complement strand
ACCTTGCACTGGGCCCCTGCCTGAGAGATTAGCCCCAGCTGCTGTCGTAGCCTACGGAAGTCACCTCCTCCTGCTGGCCGCTCCACGCGCCAGAAACTCAAGCTGGCCATAGGCTAGTGCTCCTACGAAGTTACCAAGGTCAAAAGTTGTATCGTTAGCTGTATTTTGTATGTTCGTATTGGAAATTGTGATTTTTGCTGTGTTGCCCATTTTATAGACGCGTTTAGTAATGTTGAATAGCTGCGTTCGCTACGCTTTGAATGTAAATCAGAGTACTCACCTGCTCAACTAATAATTCACTTTCATGGCGCGTTTGATTTCGTTTATTGTTTTGCTTACTTGTTGCGCGATATCTGTCAAGTCGCTTCGTGGCCCGTTCGAACTACGTGCGTGTGGCTCCGTTCCAGCCCACGGGATTATTACGGATTTGAATTCATTATATTGTTCGACGTTTTTGCTTCTTTAATTCGGGGCGTGAAGCGTTAGCAAGCATGCTGTTTATTTTTCAACAACTATTATATTATGTCTTTCCTCTAGGGCGGACGGAACTGCGTGAGATCTCACTCTATCTAGTATATCCCGCCAATTAGAAAAGTTGAAGCGTAATTATTCGGGTAAAAGCTAGCGTCGTGTGTCTTTAGCTAGCAACCGCTTATCGCTTGCGACGTCCTCACCCTCTTTTGGGATCTCTGCTTCACAGCGGGTTGCACTTTGAGTCAGATTTGATTGCTTTATTGGTTACGCGTGTAGATCTGCTTCACAGATCGCGTTAGTTAAGCTTGATGATTGTGTTTGCAAAATTTATACTTTGATTATCTGGCTACGCGCTCAGGAAGTGAGTATTTGGATATTCGTTATGCGGCAATTGTAACCTGTGATATATTTAGTGTACTTGTGTGTGCAATTTATATTGGTATATGTACGCAGCATTATTTTAATGGGTTATATTTATTATTGTTTCATTGTATTGATCTTGGCATGTGATATTTGGGCATTTGGTTGCAAGCACTATAGAACCTCCTGTGTTAATAAAACTTGTTATCAGCTTGATTTTGGTGGTGTCATTTTTATTGCTTTTGTAAGCTGGGTGTATCCCAACCTTGGGGAGGTTCGACCCAAGGATTTATTCTTCGTCGAGAACCTGGCGCCCTTTTTAGAGTTTGGAAGTTTGGAACCCCGACCTCACGGCGAGCTAGCCGCCTTAGGCCGATATTTACCAGCTGACAAAATACCTAGTACAACTTTCGTCAACAGGTAAGGCCCACCCTTGCTCCTTTTATCGTTACAATACCTACTACATTCTTAGTAGATGCGTGTAAACGTGCATAACAAACCGACGTATTTTTTTCCATACTAAAAAAGTTGCACGTTTTTTATTCAGGTTCCAAAATACATATTAAATTTATGAAATCTCAGAAACAAATTTATCCAGACCAAAAAAAGATATACTTGAACTAAACCAAATTTGGTTTATACGTTGGACAAAGCAAATCTACGCTAATTAAAAAGACATTGTAGACCATTTTAGTTTTATTGCATAATGGTTCTAATGAAAATTCAAAAAGCGAAAACAAGACCGAAGCTTGGGTATTTTCACAAATAAATTTTTCTTTTGTTTTGCAATTGGACATGTTTTATGATATTCTTTTCAGATTTCAGATAACAAGCTTTATGAAGCAGCTGTTGAAACAGCCAATTCGTGCGATACGAATATAAATGAAACTAACAAACATCCAAATCAGATGGTAAAGATAGGTAGGGACAAATAGGACGCTCCATGATTAGAAGTATTTTAGCATTTGCAGGTAATATCCACTCGCATGATAGCTTAGATAAAGCAGTTCTTGCTCGTAAAATCAACGCTACTGGTGACTTAAATGGTATGGAATGCTTAGTAAAGATAAGAATTACAGCTGATGAATATGGAGAAAAGAATAAGGTTACTGCAGTTATAACTCCAGAGCATCGTGCATACACTGATTTTATTAAAAGCTCTGAGGTTAACTTGTAACGCTAGCTTCCGTTTGAATTTGATTAATTCAATATTAAATAATATATGCAAATTTAAACGTCGCCGACCTTTAGCGTTATCAAGAAACACGGCGTGTCAATGTCCCAGAAGATAAGACAGCGCGGGCCCAGGCCGCACCCAGAGATAACGGGAGGCACACAAAGGCGAGCCGCGCCCCGTTCCTCCCCCACCTATGAACATTCAAAGCCGTATAAAAGCAGTTGTAGAGCTCATTTAGACAGATTTTCCACTGAGATTTCTCCAGATCCCGATTTCCGATCCCGATCCCGAAGCTTGACCTTGGCTCAGGTTTACCCGTCCTGTCCGAAGAGATTACAGATTTTCCATACAGATTTTCCAGACCGATTTCCCCAGTCCGACTCCCGTTTCCGATCATCCCTTCCTGTGTTCCTGTCCGGTACGAAAAGAGATTACAAAGATTTTCCTTCCAATAGGTCGTCCTTCCAGAGAGTTCCTCCGCTAACTCTACCAGTACCTGGGGAACCGTTTCGAGGTTGGGTTTAATTCAGTGGTTCCGAAAGGACGTCTGAAACGCCAACTAATTTCCCTGTAAAAAACCTGAAGTTGAGTTTAATTCAGTGGTTCCGAAAGGACGCCTGAAACGCCGGCTAATTTCCTTGTGAAAAACCCGTACCGAAATCCGTTTGCAAACCAGCAATAAATAACGTAATATTTAAATCCCAGCTTCTCTTGTATTTTAAATTTGGCACTTCGCTATACAAGCAGAATTAAAAGCTACAAGCTAACTAAATTAAATTTACCTGTATTAACTATTGAGATTTGCAGCAGCCGACTTGCCTGGGAGCCCCACGGGTTTGGCCCACATCCCCACCAAGGAACACACCTGGAGGTGTCAAGGTTAACAACCTCGAAAACCACGTCGTTTTGGTAAATCAACTTCCGACCGAAGCCCCGCCGTGCGGCGAATCTCTCTGTTTTAACAACAAACTGTAGTTACACAAATAGGGTGAGAACTCGCGTTAACAATCTTAATCTGTTATTTATTTACAGTAGTCGAAATCCGCCGAACGAAAAATTGACAGATCTCACGCAGACGCGTCGATCGACTCCGAGCAAGAAATCCGACCGCGCACGACGCTCCCCAAGCGGAACGCCTTCGACGTCGGCAGATACCCCCAGCACGGATGTAAAGCTGGTTGCAGAAGTCGCAGGAACCAGCGACGTTATTTCATTACCCGAATGTTAATTTTATTCAATATACATCTCATTTTCCTTATTACACGAATATTTAATTTTGTATCATAGCTAAACAAAATAAACTGTTATACAGGATACTCCGTTGGTGTATTTTGCTTATTTGTGGTATATCTGAGTGAACGATTGAACTCTTCTCCGATATATGAGCTACCCCGTGGTAAATAAATATTCATACCCTTATAAAGAAGGGTTAGGTGTGACAAACTAGGTATGAAATATGATGAAGGAAAGTTATGGTCAGTAGTTATTACTGGTGCCATACAAGATCTACTAGGAAACAGCGAAAACCTGAGAGAGAAAGCTTTAGAGTGGATAAGTTCTAAGACTTTTTCGGTGGTCTATGATTTAGTCAATCCCGATTTTGAACCAACAAAGAACAATTGAATAAAATTCTAACAAATAAAGGAGAATTTATGGATTTTTCTTCATCAGAAAGCTGGCACTCCAACAGTTGGGAATAGTAGTTTTCTTCTTGCTTTACTTGTACATATGGCAGCTGGAGTATCATTTATCGGGATCAAACCGGCAAAACCACTTTAAATATTCTACCTGCAAAGTGAGTTGGAATATTACTACTTAAGAGAGAGGTTACATACGCTTAAGATAAATAAAAAACTTATGAATACTGCTACGAAAAACTTAGTCGTTACTCCTAAAACAAAGCTGACTTTAAATGCTGAAGGTATAGAAAAAGTAAGGGATGTTATCTCTGAAGCATTTGATATAAAAACAATTGATCTAGTAGTTGTGGATTCCCTTTATGCTTTTACTCATGGAAGTGGTAAAACAATGCTTTTAATTTTTCAAAATGGGATTGAGAAGTTAATGTCGATAACCAATCCAAGGTTAGGGATAATAGTTACCCATCATACAAGAAAATTGCCTAAAACATTAGTAAAGAAAAATCCATTTCAAAGTCTTAGCGGTAGATCTTTAAACCTGATGAATACAAAAATATCTTGCAAGTGATGTATGAACTGAAGAATGGTAAACCTATTTCCCCAAAACCTATCAGCAAGGTCAATGGACGTTGGCAAACGCTTAGTGCTCTAGCTATAGCGTATACATTTTTTCTTTAGACATTAGACATAAGGGACCTTTTACGGTCTTAATGTTTTCTATCATATTTTTTAGATGTAAATGGTTATTGATATGCTCATTAATTTCTTTCTCTAATGCATCAAATTGTGTGTCTACTGTAGCAATTACATCGGATATGGCTTGTTGACAGCTGGAGTACTTATACATTTTTATTTTCCAAGCTATTTATCTGTTGCAACTTGTTATCTTTAAGGCCGCAGGAGCCACAGAAATTATCCGGCTAAAATCGATTTTTATATCTACCTTTTATAGATGAAAAGGGTATCGATGGTGGACAGTCCTCTGTTTTGATATTATTAACAGAATTATAACAAACAAATAATTTATCTCTTCAAATAATGAAAAATAGGTTAATTTGTGATTGTGTCGTTATTTGTTACTGTTTTGAAAATCCGTTTGAATACACATAATAGTATATTATTATACGAGCATATAATGGATGCTATTATTACACGAAGATGGCTTTTAAATAACGAGCGAGCGAAGCGAGCGAGTTCTTTAAGCCATCTGAGTGAACTAATAATAGCTATTATATGCGAGTGAAATACGCTATTTTATTTACAACTACTTCATTTACATTCATTCCAGAAAATTTTTGTATGCGATATCATAAGTTTTTTTCGACTTTTCAGGAAGTAAATTTTGTGTAGCTTGTTTGCCCGCTTGGCGTACTTCAGGGGGAATACAGCACTATTGTCGCTATCGTTTTACATTTTAGATTTGGGACGAAAGAAGTGTAAATTATTATTTTCAAACTGACAGACTGATAACTGTCAACTCGAAAAAGCAGTTTATGGCCTGTTTGATTATATGCACATAAATCCGTATTAGCGATGTAATTATGGTGGTATCCATGCATTTATGGCGGTATCGATGTAATTATGAAATATAAACAACAGGCATTGTGATTTTAGTTAATAATATATATCATAATTGACAAATAATCGCAAAATAACAACGGTATTGTTTAACAGTTGTAAATAAACTTTATAATAGGGCGCAGGCTATAAACAATAGAATTATTTTTCTATTTTTTCGTTAACGTGTAATTAATTTTAAAAATATGGACTATCTATTATTAAGAATAAAAGTTGCTACATCTTCCATTTTTCTTCCTCTATACTCTTTAAACTTCGCCACTTCCAGCGATATACGTATATCGCCAATTGAAATTATATTCAGTAAACGGAAATTAATCAAATAACAACTAAGAAATCATGAATTCAAATGTTTAATTCTCCCATGTCGAGTACTAAAGACAAGAATAGTTATAGATAAGAAAGGACGGCCAATGCATACTTCAACGGTAAACAAGTATACGAGTCTTTAGTGTTAAAACGTCGTATAGAAGTGGCTATAGCGTTGCAAAATTTATATTTACACCTTGAAAATTGTTACTCGGTGCATGAGGTAATTTGGGGTGTTAATATGCACAGTTTACAACTCCCAGGAAGCAGTTATAGCAGTTCTTCGACGTCTTCTAATTATACGAGACGAGTATGTAGCGGCGAATGTAAAATCCAATACAGAAGCTTCTCAGGCTAACGTCTATCGCTTTCTTGTTGTCTTTATGTGCTAAAAATACTCTCGAAAACACATTAGGATCACTGTTTTGTTTCTTTAGTGTTAAAACGACGTCTAGAGGTTGTTATAGCGCAGCTTACAACTCTCCGGAAGCAGTTTTAGCAATTCTTCGACGTCTTGTAATTATACCAGACGGCTATGTAGTAGCGAATGTAAAATCCAATGCAGGCGCTGCGCAGGCTAACGTCTATCGCTTTCTGTGGTGGTTATAGCGTTCCAAAATTTACATTTACGCCTTGAAAATTGTTACTCGGTGCATGAGGTAAGCAGTTTTAGCAGACGAGTATGTAGCGGCGAATGGAAAATTCGATGAAGAAGCTGCTCATGCTAACTCTCTAACCACACTAGGATCAAAGTTTTGTCTCTTTAGTGTTAAAACGTCATCTAGAGGTTGTTATAGCATCCTCAAATTTATATTTATACCTTGAAAATGATTGCTCGGTGCATGGGGCAATTAGTGTTTTAATATGCAAAACTTACAACTCCCGGGAAGCAGTTTTAGCAATTCTTCGATGTTTCGTAATTATATCATACGAGCATGTAATGGCGAATAAAAAATCCAATGTAGAAGCTCCTCAGGCTAACGTCTATTGCTTTCTTTGGTATCTTTATGTGCTAAAAATACTCCCTAAGCCACATAATGATCAAAGTCCGTATGATTGCTGTTAAAAGGACGTCTAGAGGTTATAGCGTCTAAAAATTTATATTTATTCCTAGGAAATTGTTGATCGGTGGTTGGGACAATTAGGGGTGTTAATGTGCACAACGTACAACTATTGGGAAGCCGTTTTAGCAATTCTTCGACGAGACAAAGCTTTGATCCTAATGTGTTCGAGAGTGTTTTTAGCACATAAAGACACCACAGAAAGCGATATAGCATCGCCTGAGCAGCTTCTGCATTGCATTTTACATTCGCCACTACTTGTCCGTCTGGTACAATTACAAGACGTCGAAGAATTGCTAAAACATCTTCCTCTGAGTTGTAAACTGTGCATGTTAACAACGCAAATTATCTTGTGCACCGAGTTACAATTGTGTAAATATCAATTTTGGAACGCTATAACAATCTCTAGACGACGTGTTAACACTAAAGTGGCAAAACGTTGATCCTAATATTTCTTAGGGAGTGTTTTTTCACAGAGAGACACCAAAGAAAGCGATAGATCTTAGACTGAGCAGCTTCTGCATTGAATTTTACATTCGCCACTACATATCCGTCTGGCACAGTCTGGCTATAATACGTCGAGGAATTGCTACAACTACTTCCCCGGAGTATTAAACTGTGCATATTAATAACCCAAATTACCTCATGCACCGAGTAACAATTTTCAAGGCGTAAATATAAATTCTGGAACGCTATAACCACGTCTAGACGTCGTTTTAACACTAAAGAGACAAACCTTTTGAGCTAATGTGTCTTAGAAACTGTTTTAGCACATAAAGGCACCACAGAAAGAGATAGACCTTATAGCCCAGACATATTAGATTAAATTTTACCAAAACATAGAAATAAATAATGTAAATCTAAAAATCGGTAGGAATATTAAATTTGTTGTGCTGAACAACATACCAAAAGTCCTAAAGCGAAATATGCCGGCATCATGTAATTTTTGACAAAAGAAAATTAAAAAAAGTTTTTTCCTTAATAGTAACGCATATAATTTGCCATTGACCTCTATGAATGTAATGGTAATTACCAACTGAGTTCATATTTTTTTAATTGAAATATATTATGCTCTTTGACAAATTCTGCTTACCGCAGAAAGATCGAAGGGCGTAACAACGTGGCTAAACTATAAATCAGTGCGTGTCTACAGCAGACTGCACTTGCATTACTGTGTAACTTATACGCGCGTAATTTTTTGTGATGTTATTGATATAAATTGGTGATAATAATGGAAAACGTTTGTTTTTACTGTAATAAACTACTTAGTGAAGGAAAGTATGTGGTGGTAGGCAAATATTTATTTAAAAGATTATAAACAAAATCAGCTTTATGATTCAGATGTGTCATTTTCTGCACGTAAACTTTCAACAGATATGGCGATCGAACAGTCTTTGATGCGCTTTTGAAAAGTTCAGGGAGGTCTCACTCATGGCCGTGGTATATCTGATAGTCAGCTAGCATATTTCGTGCTCTCTTTTTGTGGATGTCTTAAAATTTGTAGTTCCGTTGAACTGACTGGTATTACTAGAACTTCAACAAAACAACACGTTGAACTTAGAGATTCAAGAAGATCAGTGGATGCAAAATATTTGAACCTTTTTATAAATTGGCTGTCGACCCGCTCTCCTAGGCAGGAATGTAGTTCCTTACAGTCTTTATCATCTGGGTTTGTTGGAGATCAAACTATTAATTGTCATAATGCAATGGAATTAGGCAACCATGCGATGAAGGCAGTCCTCGGTTGCAGTTCTCCGACATGAAGCTATAAAGAAAAAAATGAACTGTTGCAGATGGTATCCTGTGGGTGTAAATCTGAATGCGGGGCTCGGTGTTCCTGTAGAACTGCAGGCCTTGCTTGCTCAATAATGTGCATAAATTGCAGGGGTCGAAGCTGCAGTTACGATACTCCAGTAAATGAAGTTGAAGTCGACGATGATCAAGACGAAATATAAGTAAGCAACCATATTATACTTAAAACGAAAGAAAGGAAAACAAGATTTAATTTGTTCTAGGTTCCGGTTCTACTCATTTTGTCGACACTAAGTTTTCGAGTTTTATTCTAAAATAAAAATATATTGCATGTAACATTTTTTTAAATTTTGCTTTTACCTTTTTTGACCTTTTTCCAAACACTAAATAAGCTTCTGGTGGAACAAAGATCCATATATATAATAGGCTTGTCTGGGACGCTGCTTTGTGTGTCCGGGACGCTGTTTCAGCAGCCAAACCGTAAGAGAAAAAAGTTATGAAAGTTATATGTTTGGAATGGTTGTAGATACTGAACGTAGTATACTCAAAATATTTATTCAGTAACTAATACATACTTATGTCAGAATGACAATATCAACTAAAACTCCACTATGTTGGTTTCCATGACGCGACGCCAAGGCTCCTACAGTGCTCCCCCCCTAGCGACAGCGGTGTACGTACAGAAACGCACGGGACGTTGACGAGTACGATGGGGCCGGGAAGTAGAGGGAACAGGAATAACAGATTCGGTTGGAGTGTCAGGAGCAGCTTTAGCGGTAGACGTAGTTGGTGGAATAGGGGCAGTTGGTGAAACAGATGGAGGAGCTAACGGTATTGTGATAATGGACTGACTTTCCAAAAATGCCGGTTTAAGTCTGTCTATGCTGATATTCTTTTCTAATCCTTTAACAAGCAGCTTGAAGACTTTGCCCATTCTGCTCAGCACACGGAAGGGTCCTTCAAATGGGGGTTGTAGTGGAGGTTTTACAGCATCTGAGCGGATGAAAACATGAGTACATGTAGCAAGATTCTTGTGCACAAAAGTTTTCATTATTCCGTGATCGGCTGCAGTGGGCTTTAATTGCCTGATGGTACGGCGTAGATTGTCCACATATTCATTACCATAGCCGTGAAATACTCTTGAATGTTCGAATAAGTCACCAGGGAGCCGCAGCGTTGTACCATAGAGGAGCTCGGCTGATGAGCATCCAAAATCCTCTTTTACGGCGGTGCGTAATCCAAGCAGTACAGTTGGCAAAACCTGAGTCCACGGACGTGGAGCATGACACATGAGAGCTGCTTTTAGTGAGCGGTGCCAGCGCTCAATCATTCCATTGCTAGCTGGATGATAAGGTGTAGTACGGAACTTAGTGACTCCTAACAGGTTGGCCAGAGACCGGAATAACTCAGATTCAAATTGCCTGCCCTGATCTGATGTTAACCGGGAAGGAACGCCGTAGCGTGATATCCAGTTCCCGAAGAAAGTCTTCGCTACGGTATCCGCCGACATATCAGTCATTGGAAAAGCTTCAGGCCATCTACTGAACCGGTCGATGCATGTTAGAATGTAGCGAAAACCTTCTGATGGTGGAAGTGGACCGACTATATCGATGTTGACGTGGTCGAAACGATCTTCCGCTAGTGGAAACTTGTCCAAGGGTGCCTGTGTATGACGACCAACCTTACTGCGTTGACATTGGACGCAGTTGCGGGCCCAGGTGCGGCAGTCAGAGTTCATCGATGGCCAAACGTATCGGCGCCGCACCAAACGGACCGAGCTACGAATGCCAGGATGAGACAGGTTATGTAAGCTGTTGAAAAGTGATCGTCGTAGTGTAAGAGGTACATAAGGACGAGCGCGATCCGTGGAGGTATCACAATACAACTCACAGTCATTGCACAGGACGACTTCAAGCTTGAGGGAGGTCTTCTTCGATTGTAACAGGTGGGATAACTCTTCGTCTTGCCCTTGAGACACAGCCAAGGTCTCTGGATCAATATGGGATGGTATCTCGATGGTGCAAAGCCTCGATAACGTGTCAGCCACGATGTTATCCCGACCTGAGATATGTTGAATATCAGTGGAAAACTGCCCGATATAATCCAGATGTCTTAGTTGACGCGGGGAGCATTTGTCAGCTTTCTGCGAGAATGCATAGACGAGGGGTTTGTGGTCAGTAAACAGCGTGAACTCTCTGCCCTCAACCATATGCCGAAAGTGCTTTACAGCCAAGTAAGCAGCTAGAAGCTCACGATCGTATGTGCTGTACCGCTGCTCCGCAGGCTTGAGTTTTCTCGAAAAGAACCCGAGCGGCTGCCAACTCCCGTTGTGAAGCTGATGTAGCGCCGCTCCTACTGCCAAATCTGATGCATCGACGGACAAGCCAAGACGAAAACTGGTCGACGGGTGTGCTAGGAGTGTTGCAGAAGCGAGGTCATCCTTGCATTTGTTAAACGCTGCAAAAGCAGCATCCGTCCAAACAATCTTCCTGTTGTCTTTCCTCCGTGATAATTTTAAATATTCATTCAAAACAGCTTGATGATGAGCTGCCTGGGAAGGAAGCGGCGATAAAAATTTATTATGCCGAGGAACTGACGAAGCTCATGTACCGTAGAAGGTTGCTTGTACTCTAAGATGGTTTCTACGCGTTTGGGTAGCGGTTGAATCCCTACCGCAGTGACCCAGTGACCGAGAAAGGGCACCTCGTTCTGTCCAAAGTGGCATTTGGCCATGTTAATTGTCATGCCAAAGTGATCTAAGCGTTCGAGAACCTGTATCAAGTGCTTTCGATGTTCGTTTTCATCCCGGGAGGCTATGAGAACGTCGTCTATGTACACGAAGACGAAAGATAAATTTCCCAGAACCTCATGCATAAAGCGTTGCATTGTCTGAGCAGCATTTCTGAGCCCGAACGCCATCTTTACAAACTCAAATAATCCAAATGGTGTAATTATTGCGGTTTTAGGAATGTCTTCTTCTTGAATTGGAATCTGATGATATGCTCTATTTAAGTCCAGCGTACTAAAGATAGTTTTACCTTGTAGCAAGTGCGAAAAGTCTTGGAGATGTGGTAAAGGATACCGGTCAGGGACTGTTGCGGCATTTAAACGACGAAAATCTCCGCAAGGCCTCCAGGTACCATTTTTCTTGCGAACCATGTGCAATGGACTCGCCCATGTACTTTTGGAAGGGCGGCAGATCCCTGCATCCATCATGAACTGGAACTCTTTTTTAGCATCCTCAAGTTTATCTGGAGCAAGCCGACGAGCTCTGTCGAACACCGGTGGCCCTTTAGTGATGATGTAATGCGTTGTTGTGTGCTTTGATACTTTAGGGACGATTTCTGGTGGTCGTGTTATAGCCGGGAATTGACAGAGAATATCGTGGTACGTTATATGCTGGTCGAAGGTCTTGATGCTGGGAATTGGACTGCCGACGACAGAACATAGTGAACGGTCAGAAGTTAGTCGGTCAATAAGACAGCGGTTCTTGAGGTCGACTAACAAACCAAAATTTTCTAAAAAATCGGCTCCGATGATAGGTTTAGTCACATCGGCCATAATGAAGGTCCACTTGAATAGTCTACGAAGGCCTAGTCCAACTTTCAGGGTTTTCTGTCCGAAGGTCTTGATCACCGAGCCGTTGGCGGCATAGAGGCGATACGAATCTACCGGCAAATTACGTTTTGTTGGAGGAATTACTGAGACATCTGCTCCAGTGTCAATGAGAAATGACAACTGGGTGGTCGGGTCGTGTACAATGAGGCGACTAGGGTGCGTGGCAGCATTTGCCTCTAATTGCGGCCACGTCTGCCGTTTCCCTGAATAGGAAATTCACAAGGTGGTTTGCATTGGCGGGCCCGGTTGCCAAACTTCAGATGATACCAGCAGTACCGTGTGCTTCGACCTGTCGATGATGTTTGAGGAGTAGGGGAGCGAGGTCGAGACAAATGTGCTTCCAGTCGAGTAATTGTCTGGGTGATGTTGTCCAACTGTGACTGCAAGACTGAGGTACTTGGCTCCTGTATAGTAAGCACTTCGTGGTTTGATACGTCATGTACCTTGTCAGCAATAAGGGCGATATCATCAAGATTGCCCTGAGATACAGCTATAATAGACTGCATCTGGGATGGTAAACTTCTGATAAAAATAGATTGGAGAACTTCGTCGTTGACTGTCCCTGCAGCTATGTTTCTCAGTTCTCGTAGCAATTGAGTGGGACGCTTGTCACCCAGGGACGTACCTTTCAGAAGGCGTGCAAGTCGTTTCTCTTGTGATTCCGCAAAGCAAGAAGTAAGGCGTTTTTTAAGGGTGTTGTAGGGGTCTGTCGCAGGTGCATTATGAATGATGTCGGCTACCTGAGCGAGGACAGAGGTGTCGATGGAACCTACAACGTAATGGAATTTTGTCAGTTCCGTTGTGATGCCAGATGTAGCAAATTGTGCTTCTATCTGTGCAAACCAAAGAGCTGGATCTTCTCGCCAAAAAGGAGGCAGCTTGGCCGCGACACGTGCGACAGCAATGCTATCAGCTGCTGTCTCCGAGGGTGCAGTGCCATTTTCCTCATCCTCACGCGATTGCCTTGTTTCTGTCATCGTCGGTGTCACCACTGTAGATACTGAACGTAGTATACTCAAAATATTTATTCAGTAACTAATACATACTTATGTCAGAATGACAATATCAACTAAACTCCACTATGTTGGTTTCCATGACGCGACGCCAAGGCTCCTACATGGTCATGTCAGGTCAGAAACCGAATTTCAGTCACGTGACACTTCCGGTTTTTGAGAAATCACGTGATTTCCGTCCGTCCGGGACGCTGGTCCGTCCGGGACGCTGTTTCAGCAGCCAAACCGTAAGAGATAAAGAAAAAAGTTATTAAAGTTATTTGTTTGGAATGGTTATGTCAGGTCAGAAACCGAACTTCAATCACGTCACAATTCCGGTTTTCAAGAAATCACGTGATTTCTCGAAAACGCGTTCTATTTGAAAAACGGTCTTTTTTGTTTTATTAAATGAGACATTTGTCTCACTGGTTGCTAGTTATTATTATTATTGTATACATGTATGATATAAAATACATGAATAGTGAGATATATATACCTATTAAGTTATATATTGATGGCAAAACACGATATGTATAATAATATCCTGTATAAACCCGAAATACCCGCCTATGCCTTTTTTCATCATGAAGCCGACATAGGACCGCTTAGGACTTTTGGTATGTTGTTCAGTACACTAAATAGAATATTTCTACCAATTTTCAGATTTACATTATTTTTTTCAAGGTCAAACCCTAATATGTCTGGGCTATTAGCCTGAGCAGCGTCTGCATTCAATTTCACATTCGCCACAACATATCCATCTGGTATAATTACCAGACGTCGAAGACTGCTTCCGCGGAGTTGTAAACTGTGCACATTAACAACCCAAATTACCTCATGCGAAAAGTAACAATTTTCAAGGTGTAAATATAAATTTAGGGACGCTAAAACAATCTCTAGACGACGTTTTAACACTAAAGACACAAAACTTGTATTCGAATGTGTCTTAGAGTGTGTTTGTAGCACAGAAAGACACCACAGAAAGCTATAGACGTCAGCCTGAGCAGCTGCTGCATTGGATTTTACATTAGCCACTACATATCCGTCTGGTATAATTATAAGACATCGAACAATTGCTAAAACTGCTTACCGGGAGTTGTGTACTGTGCATATTAACACCCTTAATTGTCTAATACACAGAGTAACAATGCTAAGGGTGCAAAAATAAATTTTCGTTCGCTTAACCACCACTAGACGACCTTTTAACACTAAAGAGTCAAAACCATGATCCTAATGTGTCTTAGATAGTGTAAACTGTGCATATTAACAACCCAAATTAATTTGTGCACCCAGTAAGAATTTTCATGGTGTAAATACAAATTTTGGTGCGCTATAACAACCACTAGATGATCTTTTAACACTAAAGAGACAAAGTTTTGATCCTAATGTGCCTCAGAAAGGCACCAAATAAACCGATATCTTACCCTGAGCAGCTTCTACATTGAATTTTACATTCGCCACCACATATCCGTCTGGTACAATTACAAGACGTCGAATAATTGCAAAAACATCTTCCCCGGAGTTGTAAACTGTGTATATTAACAACCCAAATTACCTTGTGCACCGAGTAACAATTTTCAAGATGTAAATATAAATATTGATGCGCTATAACACTAAAGAGGCAAAACGTTGATCCTAATGTGTTTTAGCACATAAAGACACCACAGAAAACGATAGACGTTAGTCTGAACAGCTTCTGAATTGAATGATACATTCGCCACTGCATATCCGTCTGGTACAATTACAGGACGTCGAAGAAATGCTAAAACATCTTCCCCGGGGTTGTAAACTGTGCATACTAACAACCCAAATTACCTTGTGCACCGAGTAACAATTTTCAAGGTGTAAATATAAATTTTGATGCGCTATAACAACCTCTAAACAACGTGTTCACACTAAAGAGGCAAAAGGTTGATCCTAATGAGTCTTAGAGAGTATTTTTAGCACAGAGAGACACCACAGAAAGCGATGGAAGTTAGCCTGAGCAGCTTCTGCTTTGAATTTTACGTTCGCCACTACATATCCGACTGGTATAATTACTAGACGTCGAAGAATTTCTTAAACTGCTTGCCGAGAGTTGTAAACTGTGCATATCCAAAATACCTCATGCGCCGAATAGTAATTTTCAAGGAGTAAATATAAAATTTGGGATGCTATTACAATCTTTAGACGATGTTTTAACACTAAAAAGATAAAACTTGTATTCTTATGTGTCTTAAAGAGTGTTTTTTGCACATAAAGACACCACATAAAGCGATAGAAGTTAGCCTGAGTAGCTTGTACTTTGGATACTATATTTGCACCTTCATATTCGTCTGGTATAATTACAAGACGTCGAAGAATTGCAAAACTGCTTACCGGGAGTTGTAAACTGTGCATATTAAAACCCATAATTGTCTGATACAAAGAGTAACAGTGTTTTTAAGGTCTCAAAACAAAATTCCGTGAGCTATAACCACCTGTAGACGACTTTTTAACACTAAAAAGAAAAAATTTGATCCTAATGTGTCTTAGAATGTAGTATCCACTACAAAAGTTGCTCAGGCTAACGTCTATCGCTTTCTTTGGTGTCTTTATGTGTTAAAAGCACTCTCTAACTCAATAGGATCTAATTTTTTTCTCTTTAGTGTTAAAACTTTATCTAGGGGTGGTTATAGTGTTCCAAAATTTATATTTACACCTTGAAAATTATTACTTTGTGCATGAGGCAATTTGGGGTGCTAATATTCACAGTTTCAAGCTCTCGGGTAGCAGTTTAAGCATTTCTTCGACGACTTGTTATTATACCCTATGGATATGGATTAGCGAATGTAAAATCCACTGCAAAAGTTGCTCAGACTAACCTCTATCGCTTTCTTTGGTGTCTTTATGTGATAAAAGCACTCTCTAACTCAATAGGATCTTATTTTTTTCTCTTTAGTGTTAAAACTTTATCTAGAGGTGGTTATAGCGTTCCAAAATGTATATTTACGCTTTAAAAATTGTTACTAGGTGCATGAGGTAATTTGGAGTGTTAATATGCACAGCTTACAACTCTCGGGAGGCAGTTTTAGCAATTCTTTAATGAATTGATATTATAAAAGACAGCGAACTTAAATTCCAATGCACAAGTTGCTGAGGCTAACGTTTTTCGCTTTCTGTGGTGTCTTTATGTTCTAAAACAGTTTCTAAGACACATAGGAATCAGAGTTTTGTCTCTTTAGCGTTAAAGCGTCGTCTATAGGAGGTTATAGTGTTCCACAATTTATATTTACGCCTTCAAAATTATAACTCGCTGCATGAGGTAATTTGGGATATTAATATGCACAGTTTACAACTTTCGGGAGGTAGTTTTAGCAATTCTTTAAAGTCTTGTTATTTTACCAAGCGAATATGTAGTGGCTAATGTAAAATCCAATGCTGACGCTGCTCAGGCTGTCTATCGCTTTCTGTAGTGTCTTTATGTGCTAAAAGCACTCTCTAACTCAATAGGATCTAATTTTTTCTTTTTAGTGTTAAAACTTTATCTAGAGGTGGGTATAGCGTTCCAAAATGTATATTTACACTTTAAAAATTGTTACTCGGTGCATGAGGGAATTTCGAGTGTTAATATGCACAGTTTACAACTCTCGGGTAGCAGTTTTAGTAATTCTTCGACGACTTCTTATTATACCAAACGGCGAACGTAAAATCCAATGCACAAGTTGCTCAGGCTAACGTCTATCGCTTTCTGTTGTGTCTTTATGTGCTAAAACAGTCTCTAAGACACATTAGGATCAAAGTTTTGTCTCTTTAATGTTAAAGCGTCGTCTAGAGGAAGTTATAAGTTACAAAATGTAAATTTACGCCTTGAATATTGTTACTCGCTGTATGAGGTAATTTGGGGTGTTTCATATGCACAGTTTACAACTCTCTGGAAGCAGTTTTAGCAATTCTTCGACGACTTGTTATTATAACAGAGGGATATGGAGTGGCGAGTGTAAAATCGAATGCACAAGTTGCTCAGGCTAACGTCTATCGCTTTCTGTAGTGTCTTTATGTGCTAAAACAGTCTCTAAGACACATTAGGATCAAGGTTTTGTCTCTTTAGTGTTAAAGCGTCGTCTAGAGAAAGTTATAATGTTACAAAATGTAAATTCACGCCTTGAAAATTGTTACTCGCTGCTTGAGGTAATTTCGGGTGTTAATATGCAGAGCATACAATTCCAGGGAAGCAGTTTTAGCAATTCTTCGACTTCTTGTTATTATACCTGGCGAATATCTAGTGGCTAATGTAAAATACAATGCCGACGCTGCTCAGGCTATCGTCTATCGCTTTCTGTGTAGTATTTATGTGCTTAAACAGTCTCTAAGACACATTAGGATCAAAGTTTTTTCTCTTTAGTGTTAAAGCGTCGTCTAGAGGAAGTTATAATGTTACAAAATGTAAATTTACGACTTGAAAATTGTTACTCGCTGCTTCAGGTAATTTCGGGTGTTAATATGCAGAGCATACAATTCCAGGGAAGCAGTTTTAGCAATTCTTCGACGTTTTGTTATTATACCTGGCGAATATGTAGTGGCTAATGTAAAATCCAATACGACGCTGCTCAGGCTAACGTCTATCGCTTTCTTTGTAGTATTTATGTGCTTAAACAGTCTCTAAGACACATTGGGATCAAAGTTTTGTCTCTTTAGTGTTAAAGCGTCGTCTAGAGGTGGTTATAGCGTTCCAGAATGTATATTTATGCCTTGAAAATTGTTACTCGCTGCATGAGGTAATTTGGGGTGTTAATATGCAGAGCATACAATTATAGGGAAGCAGTTTTAGCAATTCTTTGACGACTTGTTATTATAACAAAAGGATATGGAGTGGCGAATGTAAAATCCAATACACAAGTTGCTTAGGCTAACGTCTATCATTTTCTGTGGTGTCTCTATGTGCTAAAAACAGTTTCTAAAACACATTAGGATCTAAGTTTTGTGTCTTTAGTGTTAAAGCGTCGTCTAGAGGAAGTTATAATGTTACAAAATGTAAATTTACGCCTTGAAAATTGTTACTCGCTACATGAGGTAATTTGGGGTGTTAATATGCAGAGCATACAATTATAGGGAATCAGATTTAGCAATTCTTCGACGTCTTGTTATTATAACAACAGGATATGGTGTGGCGAATGTAAAATCCAATACACAAGTTGCTCAGGCTAATGTCTATCGCTTTCAGTGGTGTCTTTATGTGCTAAAAACAATCTCTAACAAAATAGGATCAAAGTTTTGTCTCTTTAGTGTTAAAGAGTCGTCTAGAGGAAATTATAAGTTACAAAATGTAAATTTACGCCTTCAATATTGTTACTCGCTGCATGAGGTAATTTGGGGTGTTTAATATGCACAGTTTACAACTCCCTGGATGCAGTTTTAGCAATTCTTCGACGTCTTGTTATTATAACAAAAGGATATGGTGTGGCGAATGTAAAATCCAATGCACAAGTTGCTCAGGCTAATGTCTATCGCTTTCAGTTGTGTCTTTATGTGCTAAAAACAGTCTCTAACATAATAGGATCAAAGTTTTATCTCTTTAGTGTTAAAGCGTCGTCTAGAGGAAGTTATAAGTTACAAAATGTAAATTTTCGCCTTGAATATTGTTACTCGCTGCATGAGGTAATTTGGGGTGTTTAATAGGCAAAGCATACAATTCCAGGGTAGCAGTTTTAGCAATTCTTCGACGTCTTGTTATTATACATGGCGAATATGTAGTGGCTAATGTAAAATCTAAAGCCGACGATGCTCAGGCTAATGTCTATCGCTTTCTGTGGTGTCTTTATGTGCTAAAAACACTCTCTAACAAAACGGGATCAAAGTTTTTCTCTTTAGTGTTAAAGCGTCGTCTAGAGGTGGTTATAGCGTTCCAAAATGTATATTTACGCCTTGAAAATTGTTACTCGGTGCGTGATGTAATTTGGGGTGTTGATATGCAGAGTTTACAACTCTCAGGAAGCAGTGTTTGCAATTCTTCGACGACTTGTTATTATAACAGACGCACATGGAGTGGCTAATGTAAAATCCAATGCACAAGTTGCTCAGGCTAACGTCTATCGCTTTCTGCAGTGTCTTTAAGTGCTAAAAAAGCCTCTAAGACACATTATGATCAAAGTTTTGTGTCTTTAGTGTTAAAGCGTCGTCTAGAGGAAGTTATAATGTTACAAAATGTATATTTACGCCTTGAAAATTGTTACTCGCTGCTTGAGGTAATTTCGGGTGTTAATATGCAGAGCATACAATTCCAGGGAAACAGGTTTAGCAATTCTTCGACGTCTTGTTATTATACCTGGTGAATATGTAGTGGCTAATGTAAAATCTAATGCCGACGCTGCTCAGGCTAATTTCTATCGCTTTCTGTGGTGTCTTAATGTGCTAAAAACAGTCTCTAACAAAACGGGATCAAAGGTTTTTCTCTTTAGTGTTAAAACTTTGTCTAGAGGTGGTTATAGCGTTTCAAAATGTATATTTACGCCTTGAAAATTGTTACTCGGTGAGTGAGGAAATTTGTGGTGTTGATATGCAGAGTTCACAACTCTTAGGAAACTGTTTTAGTAATTCTTTGACGACGGCGAACGTAGAATCCAATGCACAAATTGCTCAGGCTAACGTCTATCGCTTTCTGTGATGCCTTCATGTGCTAAAACAGTTTCTAAATCACATTAGGATCAAAGTTTTGTCTCTTTAGTGTTAAAGCATCGTCTAGAGGTGGTTATAGCCATCCAAAATTTATACTTACACCTTGAAAATTGTTACTACCTGCATGAGCTAGTTTGGGGTGTTGATATGCACAGTTTATAACTCTCAGGAAGTTTTCGCATATGTTCAACGACTTGTTATTATAACAAAAGGATATGGAGTGGCGAATGTAAAATCCAATACACAAGTTGCTCAGGCTAACGTCTATCGCTTTCTGTAGTGTCTTTATGTGTTAAAACAGTCTCTAAGACACACTAGTATCAAAGTTTTGTCTCTTTAGTATTAAAGCGTCGTCTAGAGGAAATTATTATGTTACAAAATGTTAATTTACGCCTTGAAAGTTGTAACTCGCTGCATGAGGTAATTTGGGGTGTTTAATATGCACAGTTTACAACTCTCTGGAAGCAGTTTTAGCAATTGTTCGAAGACTTGTTATTATGACAGAGGGGTATGGAGTGGCGAATGTAAAATCCAATGCACAAGTTTCTCAGGCTAAGGTCTATCGCTTTCTGTAGTGTCTTTATGTGCTAAAACAGTCTCTAAGACACATTAGGATCAAAGTTTTGTCTCTTTAGTGTAAAAGCGTCGCCTAGAGGAAGTTATTAGTTACAATATGCATACAGCATACAATTCCAGGGAAGCAGTTTTTTTAGCAATTCTTCGACGACTTGTTATTATAACAGAGGGATATGGAGTGGCGAATGTAAAATCTAATGAACAAGTTGCTCAGGCGAAGGTCTATCGCTTTCTGTAGTGTCTTTATGTGCTAAAACCGTCTCTAAGACACATTAGGATCAAAGTTTTGTCTCTTTAGTGTTAAAGCGTCGTCTAGAGGTGGTTATAGCGTTCCAGAATGTATATTTATGCCTTGAAAATTGTTACTCGCTGCATGAGGTAATTTGGGGTGTTAATATGCAGAGCATACAATTCGAGGGAAGCAGTTTTAGCAATTCTTCGACGACTTGTTATTATAACAAAAGTATATGGAGTGGCGAATGTAAAATCCAATGCACAAGTTTCTCAGGCTAAGGTCTATCGCTTTCTGTAGTGTCTTTATGTGCTAAAACAGTCTCTAAGACACATTAGGATCAAAGTTTTGTCTCTTTAGTGTAAAAGCGTCGCCTAGAGGAAGTTATTAGTTACAATATGCATACAGCATACAATTCCAGGGAAGCAGTTTTTTTAGCAATTCTTCGACGACTTGTTATTATAACAGAGGGATATGGAGTGGCGAATGTAAAATCTAATGAACAAGTTGCTCAGGCGAAGGTCTATCGCTTTCTGTAGTGTCTTTATGTGCTAAAACCGTCTCTAAGACACATTAGGATCAAAGTTTTGTCTCTTTAGTGTTAAAGCGTCGTCTAGAGGTGGTTATAGCGTTCCAGAATGTATATTTATGCCTTGAAAATTGTTACTCGCTGCATGAGGTAATTTGGGGTGTTAATATGCAGAGCATACAATTCGAGGGAAGCAGTTTTAGCAATTCTTCGACGACTTGTTATTATAACAAAAGTATATGGAGTGGCGAATGTAAAATCCAATACACAAGTTGCTTAGGCTAACGTCTATCATTTTCTGTGGTGTCTCTATGTGCTAAAAACAGTTTCTAAAACACATTAGGATCTAAGTTTTGGGTCTTTAGTGTTAAAGCGTCGTCTAGAGGAAGTTATAATGTTACAAAATGTAAATTTACGACTTGAAAATTGTTACTCGCTGCTTCAGGTAATTTCGGGTGTTAATATGCAGAGCATACAATTCCAGGGAAGCAGTTTTAGCAATTCATCGACGTTTCGTTATTATACCTGGCGAATATGTAGTGGCTAATGTAAAATCCAATACGACGCTGCTCGGGCTAACGTCTATCGCTTTCTGTGTAGTATTTATGTGATTAAACAGTCTCTAAGACACATTAGGATCAAAGTTTTGTCTCTTTAGTGTTAAAGCGTCGTCTAGAGGTGGTTATAGCGATCCAGAATGTATATTTACGCCTTGAAAATTGTTACTCGCTGCATGAGGTAATTTGGGGTGTTAATATGCAGAGCATACAATTATAGGGAAGCAGTTTTAGCAATTCTTCGACGACTTGTTATTATAACAAAAGGATATGGAGTGGCGAATGTAAAATCCAATACACAAGTTGCTTAGGCTAACGTCTATCATTTTCTGTGGTGTCTCTATGTGCTAAAAACAGTTTCTAAAACACATTAGGATCTAAGTTTTGTGTCTTTAGTGTTAAAGCGTCGTCTAGAGGAAGTTATAATGTTACAAAATGTAAATTTACGCCTTGAAAACTGTTACTCGCTGCATGAGGTAATTTGGGGTGTTAATATGCAGAGCATACAATTATAGGGAATCAGATTTAGCAATTCTTCGACGTCTTGTTATTATAACAAAAGGATATGGTGTGGCGAATGTAAAATCCAATACACAAGTTGCTCAGGCTAATGTCTATCGCTTTCAGTGGTGTCTTTATGTGCTAAAAACAATCTCTAACAAAATAGGATCAAAGTTTTGTCTCTTTAGTGTTAAAGCGTCGTCTAAAGGAAGTTATAAGTTACAAAATTTAATTTACGCCTTCAATATTGTTACTCGCTGCATGAGGTAATTTGGGGTGTTTAATATGCACAGTTTACAACTCTCTGGATGCAGTTTTAGCAATTCTTCGACGTCTTGTTATTATAACAAAAGGATATGGTGTGGCGAATGTAAAATCCAATACACAAGTTGCTCAGGCTAATGTCTATCGCTTTCAGTGGTGTCTTTATGTGCTAAAAACAATCTCTAACAAAATAGGATCAAAGTTTTGTCTCTTTAGTGTTAAAGCGTCGTCTAAAGGAAGTTATAAGTTACAAAATGTAAATTTTCGCCTTGAATATTGTTACTCGCTGCATGAGGTAATTTGGGGTGTTTAATATGCACAGTTTACAACTCTCCGGATGCAGTTTTAGCAATTCTTCGACGACTTGTTACTACAACAAAAGGATATGGAGTGGCGAATGTAAAATCCAATACACAAGTTGCTCAGGCTAATGTCAATCGCTTTCAGTTGTGTCTTTATGTGCTAAAAACAGTCTCTAACATAATAGGATCAAAGTTCTATCTCTTTAGTGTTAAAGCGTCGTCTAGAGGAAGTTGTAAGTTACAAAATGTAAATTTACGCCTTGAATATTGTTACTCGCTGCATGAGGTAATTTGGGGTGTTTAATATGCAC
The DNA here is from genome assembly GCA_940337035.1 of Agriotes lineatus. Classification (NCBI taxonomy): domain Eukaryota; kingdom Metazoa; phylum Arthropoda; class Insecta; order Coleoptera; family Elateridae; genus Agriotes; species Agriotes lineatus. The sequence continues at coordinate 187,006 of CALNHX010001715.1, read as the reverse complement.
AGTTTACAACTCTCTGGATGCAGTTTTAGCAATTCTCGACGACTTGTTATTATAACAGAGGGATATGGAGTGGCGAATGTAAAATCCAATGCACAAGTTGCTCAGGCTAACGTCTATCGCTCTCTGCAGTGTCTTTAAGTTCTAAAAAAGTCTCTAAGACACATTAGGATCAAAGTGTTGTCTCTTTAGTGTTAAAGCGTCGTCTAGAGGAAGTTATAATGTTACAAAATGTAAATTTACGCCTTGAAAATTGTTACTCGCTGCTTGAGCTAATTTGGGGTGTTAATATGCAAAGCATACAATTCCAGGGTAGCAGTTTTAGCAATTCTTCGACGTCTTGTTATTATACATGGCGAATATGTAGTGGCTAATGTAAAATCTAATGCCGACGATGCTCAGGCTAATGTCTATCGCTTTTTGTGGTGTCTTTATGTGCTAAAAACACTCTCTAACAAAACGGGATCAAAGTTTTTTCTCTTTAGTGTTAAAGCGTCGTCTAGAGGTGGTTATAGCGTTCCAAAATGTATATTTACGCCTTGAAAATTGTTACTCGGTGCGTGATGTAATTTGGGGTGTTGATATGCAGAGTTCACAACTCTCAGGAAGCAGTTTTTGCAATTCTTCAACGATTTGTTATTATAACAGACGCACATGGTGTGGCTAATGTAAAATCCAATGCACAAGCTGCTCAGGCTAACGTCTATCGCTTTCTGCAGTGTCTTTAAGTGCTAAAAAAACTCTAAGACACATTATGATCAAAGTTTTGTGTTTTTAGTGTTAAAGCGTCGTGTAGAGGAAGTTATAATGTTACAAAATGTATATTTACGCCTTGAAAATTGTTACTCGCTTCTTGAGGTAATTTCGGGTGTTAATATGTAGAGCATACAATTCCAGGGAAACAGGTTTAGCAATTCTTCGACGTCTTGTTATTATACCTGGTGAATATGTAGTGGCTAATGTAAAATCTAATGCCGACGCTGCTCAGGCTAATTTCTATCGCTTTCTTTGGTGTCTTAATGTGCTAAGAACACTCTCTAACAAAACGGGATCAAAGGTTTTTCTCTTTAGTGTTAAAACTTTGTCTAGAGGTGGTTATAGCGTTTCAAAATGTATATTTACGCCTTGAAAATTGTTACTCGGTGCGTGAGGTAATTTGTGGTGTTGATATGCAGAGTTCACAACTCTTAGGAAACTGTTTTAGTAATTCTTTGACGACGGCGAACGTAGAATCCAATGCACAAGTTGCTCAGGCTAACGTCTATCGCTTTCTGTGGTGCCTTCATGTGCTAAAACAGTTTCTAAAACACATTAGGATCAAAGTTTTGTCTCTTTAGTGTTAAAGCATCGTCTAGAGGTGGTTATAGCCATCCAAAATTTATACTTACACCTTGAAAATTGTTACTACCTGCATGAGCTAGTTTGGGGTGTTCATATGCACAGTTTATAACTCTCAGGAAGTTTTCGCATATGGTCGATGACTTCTTATTATAACAAAAGGATATGGAGTGGCGAATGTAAAATCCAATGCACAAGTTTCTCAGGCTAAGGTCTATCGCTTTCTGTAGTGTCTTTATGTGCTAAAACAGTCTCTAAGACACATTAGGATCAAAGTTTTGTCTCTTTAGTGTTAAAGCGTCGTCTAGAGGAAGTTATTAGTTACAAAATGCATACAGCATAAAATTCCAGAGAAGCGGTTTTAGCAATTCTTCGACGACTTGTTATTATAACAGAGGGATATGGAGTGGCGAATGTAAAATCCAATGCACAAGTTTCTCAGGCTAAGGTCTATCGCTTTCTGTAGTGTCTTTATGTGCTAAAACAGTCTCTAAGACACATTAGGATCAAAGTTTTGTCTCTTTAGTGCTAAAGCGTCGTCTAGAGGAAGTTATTAGTTACAAAATGCATACAGCATACAATTCCAGAGAAGCGGTTTTAGCAATTCTTCGACGACTTGTTATTATAACAGAGGGATATGGAGTGGCGAATGTAAAATCTAATACACAAGTTGCTTAGGCTAACGTCTATCATTTTCTGTGGTGTCTCTATGTGCTAAAAACAGTTTCTAAAACACATTAGGATCAAAGTTTTGTCTCTTTAGTGTTAAAGCGTCGTCTAGAGGTGGTTATAGCGTTCCAGAATGTATATTTATGCCTTGAAAATTGTTACTCCCTGCATGAGGTAATTTGGGGTGTTAATATGCAGAGCATACAATTCGAAAGAAGCAGTTTTAGCAATTCTTCGACGACTTGTTATTATAACAAAAGTATATGGTGTGGCGAATGTAAAATCCAATACACAAGTTGCTTAGGCTAACGTCTATCATTTTCTGTGGTGTCTCTATGTGCTAAAAACAGTTTCTAAAACACATTAGGATCTAAGTTTTGTGTCTTTAGTGTTAAAGCGTCGTCTAGAGGAAGTTATAATGTTACAAAATGTAAATTTACGCCTTCAAAACTGTTACTCGCTGGTTGAGGTAATTTCGGGTGTTAATATGCAGAGCATACAATTCCAGGGAAGCAGTTTTAGCAATTCTTCGACGTCTTGTTATTATACCTGGCGAATATCTAGTGGCTAATGTAAAATCTAATGCACAAGTTGCTCAGGCTAACGTCTATCGCTTTCTGCAGTGTCTTTAAGTGCTAACAAAGTCTCTAAGACACATTAGGATCAAAGTTTTGTGTCTTTAGTGTTAAAGCGTCGTCTAGAGGTGGTTATAGCGTCCCAGAATGTATATTTACGCCTTGAAAATTGTTACTCGCTGCATGAGGTAATTTGGGGTGTTAATAGCAAAGCATACAATTCCAGGCAAGCAGTTTTTGTAATTCTTCGAAGTCTTGTTATTATACCTGGTGAATATGTAGTGGCTAATGTACAATCCAAAGCCGACGCTGCTCAGGCTAACGTCTATCGCTTTCTGTGGTGTCTTTATGTGCTAAAAACACTCTCTAACAATATAGGATCAAAGTTTGTTTTCTTTAGTGTTAAAACTTTGTCTAGAGGTGGTTATAGCATTCCAAAATGTATATTTACGCCTTGAAAATTGTTACTCGGTGCGTGAGGTAATTTGGGGTGTTGATATGCAGAGTTCACAACTCTCGGAAAGCAGTTTTTGCAATTCTTCGACGACTTGTTATTATAAAAGACGCACATGGAGTGGCGAATGTAAGATCCAATGCACAAGTTGCTCAGGCTAACGTCTATCGCTTGCTGCAGTGTCTTTAAGTGCTAAAAAAGTCTCTAAGACACATTAGGATCAAAGTTTTGTGTCTTTAGTGTTAAAGCGTCGTCTAGAGGAAGTTATAATGTTACAAAATGTATATTTACGCCTTGAAAATTGTTACTCGCAGCTGGAGGTAATTTGGGGTGTTAATATGCACAGTTTACAACTCTCTGGAAGCAGTTTTAGCAATTCTTCGACGACTTGTTATTATAACAGAGGGATATGGAGTGGCGAATGTAAAATCCAATGCACAAGTTGCTTAGGCTAACGTCTATCGCTTTCTGTAGTGTCATTATGTGCTAAAACAGTCTCTCAGACACATTAAAATCAAAGCTTTGTCTCTTTAGTGTTAAAGCATCGTCTAGAGGAAGTTATAAGTTACAAAATGTAAATTTACGCCTTGAATATTGTTACTCGCTGCATGAGGTAATTTGGGGTGTTTAATATGCACAGTTGACAACTCTCTGGAAGCAGTTTTAGCAATTCTTCGACGACTTGTTATTATAACAGAGGGGTCGAGAGACTGGGGTAAAGTAGCCAACCGGCTATAAACGCTGTGCGGTGAAAAGAAACCTCAGCTCAGGGGAAAGCCGTGTCTTGCACTCCCAACACGGCCGTACCAAGACCGCTGGGTGATATGTGATCTTAGATTGCATCCTTCTCGTGGTGGCCCTGTTTAAATTAAATCCAGCGGATCTAGACTGGGGCAGTCGATAAACACCCCCCCAAGCCAAGGTGGAAGCGATCGTGCTGAGGGCTGAATGGCAAATGGGTTAATGTTGCCTCGAACGATGCCCCTAGGATACCAGGCGACCTCCTACTGTATTTAGCCTTACCCCCGCAACGGGCTCTGCGGGGGTGGACCTTTATTTCCCGTCTACTCGTGGGAACATCATGGAAAAAGATGAACTCTCTCTCTCTCCCTCCCCTCCCCCCATCCCTGAGCAGAGTGCTTCTACTGAGGCCTCTGCTAACCCCCTCCCCTCAAATAATACGGAGAGCCCCATTCCCGGGGCCTCCACTACTAAGCCGGAAGGTGCTCCCGAAGGGGCCCTCGAGGAAGTAAAAATCGAACAACTCAGCCTCCAGGGACCGACAAAACGGAACCTGAGTGGGGCTGAAAAGAAAAGACGAAGGAAGGCTAAGGCGGCGGCTACAGGCTCCGAGGGGACTGGGCTGACACCTATGCCTTCCACATCCGGTGCCGCGGGCAGCAAAGCGGGGGGCATTAAGCGTGGCCATTCGGATGGCAGCACCCCGCCTAGCGCGCAGCGGATGGCAAAAAAGAGTCGGGCGGCTACGTTGAGGCCGTCCACTTACAGCCAAGCGGCCAATAGCGCCATGAGGGTTGCCATCTCGGAGTTTAGGTACCCCGAGGTGAAGCTGTCTGGCGCACAAGCGACCCTGGTCCAGCAGGGGCTGGACTCGATTGTGGATGATCTCCCCCTGGGGGACTCCCAACCGATGTTCTTGCCCCGGTTTGACGAGTTTCGCTGGGCCGAGCTAGGCGTTATTTACATAACATGTGCCGACGAGCCGTCTAAGTTATGGCTCAAGGAGAACGTGGCGAAAATCCAACCTTGGAAAGACGCCAAATTAAAGGTTTTGGAAGGGGAAACCCTTCCGAAGCTGAGAAAGCTTATCGCCTGGGTGCCCGGCGCGCCGGACCCCACCGATAAGATTTTGCAGCGGCTCCAGCTTTATAGCCCGGGCCTCCAGACTAAGTTGTGGAGAGTCCGAGACCGTCACGAGGAGCCCCATTCGGTGCGCCTCGTGCTCGGAGTCGATGAGGCCTCCGCAAGGATTCTGGAAGGCCAGGGCTATAAGGCCTACGCCGGTACGAAGAGGGTGTCTTTCACGGACCCCAAAACCAATCGCGGGACCGAAGGACCTTCCGAGGAACCACAGGGACCGCCAGAGGTAGCCTCCATGGAGGTAAGTGCCGAGGAGGAAGGCGGACACTAACTTCTCTAGTTAGATGGCTGACCTTCAAATCCTCCAGATTAACTTGCAACATAGCACCTCTGCGACTAGTTTAATTAGTCGTCAGATGGCTATGGGGCACACAGATGTCATCCTAATACAGGAACCCTGGGTTCACCAGGGCAATGTAAAAGGATTAGATGGTGCTGGGACAAATTATTATTGTTCCAACACTAGCCCAAGAGCTTGTATCTGCGCTGCCAAGCAACTGAACGCTCAATTAATACCAGAATTTTGTTTCAGAGATCTGGTAGCCATAAGGACGAGTCTCGTGAAGGACGGTGGGAGGACAAACCTTGTTGTTTGTTCGGCCTACCTCCCTTATGACTCTCCCGACCCACCACCGACTCAGGAACTAATGAACCTGGTCAATTATTGCAAGGAAAAGCGTTCCCCCTTGCTAATCGGATGTGACTCGAATGCCCACCACACGGTGTGGGGAAGTTCAGACGTCAATGCCAGAGGAAGGGATCTCCTGGAGTATCTGTCAACTACAGACCTTGAGATTCTCAATAGGGGAAGTTCCCCCACTTTTGTTACTCCCAGGCGACAGGAAGTAATTGATTTGACCTTGGGATCCACGCAGGTAACCCAATGGACAAAAAACTGGCGAGTTGTACCGGAACCATCCCTTTCGGACCACCGGTACATCCGATTCAGCCTGGAGCTGCAACACAGCGAAGGTGCAGCGTATAGGAATCCCAAGTCTACCGACTGGGCTGCCTTTAAGGTGGACCTCTCGAATGGACTACAGGGAATTTCCTATAGCACTCGCACCACAAAGGAGGTAGAAGAGCACCTCAGTATTATCAATACTGCGGTCAAGGCTTCTTTTGAAAGGAGCTGCCCGCTACGACGCGCAAAAAGGGCAAGGAAAGTACCATGGTGGAACTCCGAGCTCCAAATGCAACGTAAAGAGACACGCAGGCTCCTAAATAGGGCAATGCGTACAAAGTTCGTATGCGATTGGGACTGTTTTAAACAGGCCCAACGCAATTACAAAGATTCTATTCGTAGATCTAAACGAGAGTCCTGGAAGGCCTTCTGTCTCGACATTGAAGGACTACCAGAAGCAGCTAGACTGCATAAGACGCTCTCAAAAAATCCAAGAGCCAAGCTGGAGTGCCTAAGGCTCCCTTCAGGTGACCATACGGCCACTGATGAGGAGACCCTAAGGCATCTCCTGGAGGTGCACTTCCCAGGCTCTGTGGCTGAAACTGGTGATGTCCCACTAGTAAGGGCTCCCCGCATTGGCATTAGCCCAATGGACTGGGAGATAGCCTCGAAAGTGGTAACACACGAAAAGATCAGGTGGGCGATAAGCACATTTGATCCATACAAAAGTCCAGGGCCAGATGGCATTTTTCCGGCACTTCTACAGGAAGGGCTGGATTTGCTCATCAGGCCACTCTACAACATATTCAGGACCTGCCTTGCTTTCGGGTATACACCAGTAGCGTGGAGATCCGTTAAGGTGGTCTTTATACCAAAGGCAGGTCGAACCTCGTTTGACCTGGCCAAATCATTCAGACCTATCAGCTTAACCTCATTTCTACTTAAAACGGTGGAAAGAATGGTGGATAGGTACATAAGAGACGGCGCATTAAGGATAATGCCGCTGCATCCAAACCAACATGCTTACCAAATGGGCAAGTCAGTGGAATCGGCCCTTCATACTATCGTTTTTAGGATAGAGAAGGCGCTGGAACACAAAGAACTGGCCCTAGGTACTTTTTTGGATATAGAGGGCGCGTTTGACAACACTGCCTTTGAGTCCATATGCACTGCGGCAACGAACCATGGAATAGAGCCCACCATTGTTCGGTGGATGAAATCCATGCTAGAAAACCGCAGGGTAACCGCCACTCTAAACGAGGATACCGCAAAGGTGACCGTCACGCGTGGGTGCCCGCAGGGGGGAGTACTCTCGCCCTTGATGTGGTCCCTCGTCATAGATGGGCTCCTGCGTGACCTCAACGGAGCCGGCATATACACGCAAGGCTATGCAAATGATCTTGCTATACTCGTAAGAGGAAAATTTCCACATGCCATCTGTGGGGTTACTCAAATTGCCCTCAGAATCGTGGAAAGATGGTGCATAGGGCACGGATTGTCGGTAAACCCCGACAAAACCGAACTTGTCCTATTCACAAGGAAAAGGAAGATAGAGGGCTTTGTTGACCCAGTTCTCTTCGGTACCCCTCTGAGGGCCGCCGGAAAAGTTAAGTATCTGGGAGTAATCCTGGACGCTAAACTGACCTGGAAGGAGCACTCGGAACGACAAATACAAAGGGCAACTGCCTCCTTTTGGATGTGTAGACGCACCTTTGGAAGCACGTGGGGTCTTAAACCGAATGTCATCATGTGGATGTACACCGCGGTGATAAGACCCCTCATCACATACGCTGCACTTGTATGGTGGCCGCGGGCCACCTTAGCTAGCGCAAAGAAACGCTTCGGCCAACTCCAACGGCTAGCTTGTCTAGGAGTGACGGGAGCAATGCGAACAGCACCCACAACGGCCCTGGAAGCCCTTCTCGGACTCGTGCCCTTCATCTAATGATTGAGGCTGAGGCTAGAAGGGCGGCTTACAGGCTTAAGTGTGGGGGCCAGTGGACAAAGGTAGGAGGGACGCTGGGGCATTCGAGGGTCCTGTCATTTATGGCAGGGGCTCACGATACCCTCAGCATGAGGAGTGATCGTATGGTCCCCTCCTTTTCCTTCAATAGGCCATATAAAACAGTCATCCCTTCTAGAGAGGACTGGATTGCCCGTGGCCATAACCTCCTTACTCCTAAGGGACTTATCTGGTTCACAGACGGCTCTAGGACGGAGGCTGGCGCAGGGGCGGGCGTCTATGGCGAATCACCTAGAGTGAAGCGTGCGTTCTCACTGGGCAGGTACGCCACCGTATTTCAGGCCGAGGTGTTTGCCATCCTGGCCTGTGTTTATGAAAACCTAGACAGGGGTTTTACTAACAAGCATATCTACATCTGCTCGGATAGCCAGGCCGCTCTCTTAGCCCTGAATTCCTTCAGGGTGTCTTCGGAACTAGTGTCTGAATGTCGAGCGGCGCTAACGAGACTCTGCGTGCAGAACTCTGTAAAGTTGCTGTGGGTACCAGGTCATAGCAACATTGACGGCAACGAAGAGGCGGATCAGTTGGCTAGGCAGGGCTCCAGTGGTGACCCGCCTGGACCCGAGCCAATTCTTGGGATACCATATTGCAACGTAAAGCTAGAAATGAAGAAATGGGTCTGGACCCGGTTCCTTCGTGAATGGTCTTTACAGCAGGGACAAAGGCAAGCTAAACTCTTTATTGGGGAGTTATCGCTGTCGACGTCCAAAGAGCTTCTAAAACTCAGTAAGAAGCAAATTAGGATAGTAACAGGACTCCTAACAGGGCACTGTCACCTCAACAAACACCTGCACAGAATCGGTATCACAAATGATCCGATCTGCAGGCTATGCGGGGAAGAGGAAGAATCTTCCCAGCACATATTATGCCAGTGTGTCAGACTGATGACCCTGCGACACAAACACTTCGGCGCAGCGTTTTTACAACCGGAGGATATAAGGCTCATCCCTATAGGCCAAGTGCTAGCCTTTGCGGTTGGTACCGGCCTGTTCAAAGACGAGATATAAAAAGCGGTACGCACAATGGGCCTCAGGCCTGAGTGCCGCGGGGTCAACTCCGCACCGCAAAAGAAGAAGAAGAAGAGGGATATGGAGTCGCGAATGTAAAATCCAATGCACAAGTTGCTCAGGCTAACGTCTATTGCTTTCTGTAGTGTCTTTAAGTTCTAAAAAAGTCTCTAAGACACACTAGGATCAAAGTTTTGTTTCTTTAGTGTTAAAGCGTCGTCTAGAGGAAGTTATAATGTTACAAAATCTAAATTTACGCCTTGAAAATTCTTACTCGCTGCATGAGGTAATTTGGGGTGTTAATATGCAGAGCACACAATTCCAGGGAAGCAGTTTTCGCAATTCTTCGACGACTTGTTATTATAACAAAAGGATATGGAGTGGCGAATGTAAAATCCAATACACAAGTTGCTTAGGCTAACGTCTCTCATTTTCTGTGGTGGTCTATGTGCTAAAAACAGTTTCTAAAACACATTAGGATCTAAGTTTTGTGTCTTTAGTGTTAAAGCGTCGTCTAGAGGAAGTTATAATGTTACAAAATGTAAATTTACGCCTTGAAAATTGTTACTCGCTGCTTCAGGTAATTTTCGGGTGTTAATATGCAGAGCATACAATTCCAGAGAAGCAGTTTTCGCAATTCTTCGACGACTTGTTATTATAACAAAAGGATATGGAGTGGCGAATGTAAAATCCAATACACAAGTTGCTTAGGCTAACGTCTATCATTTTCTCTGGTGTCTCTATGTGCTAAAAGCAGTTTCTAAAACACATTAGGATCTAAATTTTGAGTCTTTAGTGTTAAAGCGTCGTCTAGAGGAAGTTATAATTTTACAAAATGTAAATTTACGCTTTGAAAACTGTTACTCGCTGCTTCAGGTAATTTCGGGTGTTAATATGCAGAGCATACAATTCCAGGGAAGCCGTTTTCGCAATTCTTCGACGACTTGTTATTATAACAAAAAGATATGGAGTGGCGAATGTAAAATCCAATACACAAGTTGCTTAGGCTAACGTCTATCATTTACTGTGGTGTCTCTATGTGCTAAAAACAGTTTCTAAAACACATTAGGATCTAAGTTTTGTGTCTTTAGTGTTAAAGCGTCGTCTAGAGGAAGTTATAATGTTACAAAATGTAAATTTACGCATTGAAAATTGATACTCGTTGCTTCAGGTAATTTCGGGTGTTAATATGCAGAGCATACAATTCCAGGGAAGCAGTTTTCGCAATTCTTCGACGACTTGTTATTATAACAAAAGGATATGGAGTGGCGAATGTAAAATCCAATACAAAAGTTGCTTAGGCTAACGTCTATCATTTTCTGTGGTGTCTCTATGTGCTAAAAACAGTTTCTAGAACACATTAGGATCTAAGTTTTGTGTCTTTAGTGTTAAAGCGTCGTCTAGAGGAAGTTATAATGTTACAAAATGTAAATTTACGCCTTGAAAATTGTTACTCGCTGGTTGAGGTAATTTCGGGTGTTAATATGCAGAGCATACAATTCCAGGAAAGCAGTTTTAGCAATTCTTCGACGTCTTGTTATTATACCTGGCGAATATCTAGTGGCTAATGTAAAATCTAATGCACAAGTTGCTCAGGCTAACGTCTATCGCTTTCTGCAGTGTCTTTAAGTGCTAAAAAAAGTCTCTAAGACACATTAGGATCAAAGTTTTGTGTCTTTAGTGTTAAAGAATCGTCTAGAGGTGGTTATAGCGTCCCAGAATGTATATTTACGCCTTGAAAATTGTTACTCGCTGCATGAGGTAATTTGGGGTGTTAATAGCAGAGCATACAATTCCAGGCAAGCAGTTTTTGTAATTCTTCGACGTCTTGTTTTTATACCTGGTGAATATGTAGTGGCTAATGTACAATCCAATGCCGACGCTGCTCAGCCTAACGTCTATCGCTTTCTGGGGTGTCTTTATGTGCTAAAAACAATCTAACAAAATAGGATCAAAGTTTTTGCTCTTTGGTGTTAAAACTTTGTCTAGAGGTGGTTATAGCGTTCCAAAATGTATATTTACGCCTTGAAAATTGTTACTCGCTGCTTGAGGTAATTTCGGGTGTTAATATGCAGAGCATACAATTCCAGGGAAACAGGTTTAGCAATTCTTCGACGTCTTGTTATTATACCTGGCGAATATGTAGTGGCTAATGTAAAATCTAATGCCGACGCTGCTCAGGCTAATTTCTGTCGCTTTCTGTGGTGTCTTAATGTGCTAAAAACACTCTCTAACAAAACGGGATCAAAGTGTTTTCTCTTTAGTGTTAAAACTTTGTCTAGAGGTGGTTATAGCGTTTCAAAATGTATATTTACGCCTTGAAAATTGTTACTCGGTGCGTGAGGTAATTTGTGGTGTTGGTATGCAGAGTTCACAACTCTTAGAAAACTGTTTTAGTAATTCTTTGACGACGGCGAACGTAGAATCCAATGCACAAGTTGCTCAGGCTAACGTCTATCGCTTTCTGTGGTGCCTTCATGTGCTAAAACAGTTTCTAACACATTAGGATCAAAGTTTTGTCTCTTTAGTGTTAAAGCATCGTCTAGAGGTGGTTATAGCCATCCAAAATTTATACTTACCCCTTGAAAATTGTTACTACCTGCATGAGCTAGTTTGGGGTGTTGATATGCACAGTTTATAACTCTCAGGAAGTTTTCGCATATGTTCGACGACTTGTTATTATAACAAAAGGATATGGAGTGGCGAATGTAAAATCCAATACACAAGTTGCTCAGGCTAACGTCTATCGCTTTCTGTAGTGTCTTTATGTGTTAAAAAAGTCTCTAAGACACATTAGGATCAAAGTTTTGTCTCTTTAGTATTAAAGCGTCGTCTAGAGGAAATTATTATGTTATATATATAATAAAGCACTGCGAGCCTAGGAGGCTCATGGCTTGGTTTGGTTTGCAGTTTTTGCACTACGAGCTCAGCCCGTCCATGGCTTGATTTACAATTTCCTTCCATATTTTCTTATTTGTTGCCATTCTCTTCCAGTTGAACACTTTTAGGCTCCCGATGTCCAGTTCCACCTCTTTTCTCTATCTGTCCCTTGGCCGTCCTCTTTTCTTTTTTCCTCCACTTTTGCTATCCAGTATTTTCTTTTGAGTCCTGTCCTCTGGCATTCTCCAAACGTGCCCCAACCAGCGTATCCTTTGTGCCTTTATGACACCCGTTATACTTGGTTCCTTATACAGCTGTTTAAGTTCGAGATTTGTTCTTCTCTCCCAACCGTCTTGTCCTCTCTTGCCTCTAAATATTTTCCTAAATTATTATGTTACAAAATGTAAATTTACGCCTTGAAAATTGTAACTCGCTGCGTGAGGTAATTTGGGGTGTTTAATATGCACAGTTTACAACTCTCTGGAAGCAGTTTTAGCAATTGTTCGAAGAGTGGCGAAATACCCATATAAGAACATGAATTATGAATTCACGCCACAAAGAAGTTTCAGAGATTATCTTAATCAAAGGTATGGGCCTAACATAACTAGTAACTTCCGAAGTTGGGAAACACTTTACAAGAAGCTGGCACACTCTGAAAATAGTATAAGTTTCCTATGTCGTTGTAGAAATAGCTGTATTATTCCAAAAGGGTTTAGACTCAAAGCACCTTATGTAAGTGCTCGTTTTAGTAATATCATGAAAAGAGCGAGTGAAGCTCTAGTTAGAGACAGAATACAATTTCACAGACATAACAAAGTGATACTATTTTCTGACATAAACAAACTGGAACAGATGATGCAAAGGGATGTACGGGAAGACGATTTCAATCGTATGTACAACTCTATTAGTAATACCTACAACAAAACACACACAGAGCAAAAACGTACACATTTAAAAAAGTACCAACACCTCATACAAGAAAAACACACAATTGAACTAAATACACTAAAGAACAGTGACACTTTTTAAATAAAACTGTAGTTAATCTGTCTTCTAAAGAACTAAACGCCACTGACAAATTACTTCTTGGCAAAGGACTCAACTACGCAGTGGCGCCAAAACGAATTAATAAACTTGGTTTAGTTACAGCTATAGAAGAGACTTGTCAAAAACTTCCAGAAGACATTAGACAGGAATACAGAATTAGAAACAAAATCATACTAGAACGACCTTACACAATCAGACAAAATATATCCAAACAAGAAAAACATTCACTACACACACTAAAAACCGATAACAATTAAAATTCTACCTGCAGACAAAGGCAACGCCACAGTAGTACTTGACACGACCACATACAATGAAAAACTTTTAACACTAATTAGTGAGGGACAATACACTAAACTAAATAAAGATCCAACACATACAATAGAAACAAAAATATACAGAACACTTTACAAACACAGAGAACAATTTACAGATTTTGTAAGGCGTACGCTAACACCACGCTACAGTAAACCACCACATTTTTATGGATTACCAAAGATACACAAACCAAATGTACCACTTAGGCCAATAGTTAGTTCTATAGGTTCTCCTTGTCACAGTTTAGCTAAATATTTACTTAAGATACTGACTCCTATATCAGGAAATACAGACACGTATATAAAGAACACGCCCCATTTCCTTGAAAAACTTAAAGAAGCAAACATAAACACACAACACTTAATGGTTAGTTTCGATGTAGTTAGTCTCTTCACTAATGTTCCAGTAGACAAAACACTCAACATCATTAAACATAGGCTACAAAACGATAACACATTACATACACGAACAACATTAAACGTTGGTACCATTATGGAACTCTTAACACTATGCATTAAAACGACATACTTTCAACTAAACAATGAATTTTACCAACAAGATTTCGGGATGGCAATGGGTTCACCTTTATCTCCCATTGTTAGTAACATTTTTATGGAAGACTTTGAACAACAACATGTCTACACGTACACCAACAAACCAGTAGTTTGGTGGAGATATGTCGATGATGTTTTTGCAATTTGGCCTCATGATATGGATGAGGTAGACAAATTTCTTGAACATATTAACAGTAAAGAAACCTCCATCAAATTCACATTAGAAACAGAGCAAAACAATCAGTTACCCTTTCTTGATACACTAATCACACGCACAATAAATACTTTTGAAACATCAGTATACCGTAAGAAAACCAATACTAATAGGTACTTACATTTTAATTCTAACCATCACAAAAACATCAAGACAGGCGTTGTAAAAAGTCTTTACGACAGAGCCAAAGTTGTTTGCTCTAATGATACAATTTTCAAAAAACAGAAAGAATTTATTATTAATGTTTTACAAGATAATGGCTATCCAGAGACTCTTGTTCGGAACATTTCCAATACACGAAGCAATGCCACACACATACAAAGGAATGACACTCAAAAATATAATACTCTTACTATACCATATATTCCAGGCATATCTGACAAAATTAGACGAATTGGAAATAGATTCAATGTTAGGACGGTCTAGGATCAAAGTTTTGTCTCTTTAGTGTTAAAGCGTGGTCTAGAGGTGGTTATAGCGTTCCAGAATGTATATTTATGCCTTGAAAATTGTTACTCGTTGCATGAGGTAAATTGGGGTGTTAATATGCAGAGCATACAATTCGAGGGAAGCAGTTTTAGCAATTCTTCGACGACTTGTTTTTATAACAAAAGTATATGGAGTGGCGAATGTAAAATCCAATACACAAGTTGCTTAGGCTAACGTCTATCATTTTCTGTGGTGTCTCTATGTGCTAAAAACAGTTTCTAAAACACATTAGGATCTAAGTTTTGTGTCTTTAGTGTTAAAGCGTCGTCTAGAGGAAGTTATAATGTTACAAAATGTAAATTTACGCCTTGAAAATTGTTACTCGCTGGTTGAGGAAATTTCGGGTGTTAATATGCAGAGCATACAATTCGAGGGAAGCAGTTTTAGCAATTGTTCGACGACTTGTTATTATAACAAAAGTATATGGAGTGGCGAATGTAAAATCCAATACACAAGTTGCTGAGGCTAACGTCTATCGCTTTCTGCAGTGTCTTTAAGTGCTAAAAAAGTCTCTAAGACACATTAGGATCAAAGTTTTGTCTCTTTAGTGTTAAAGCGTCGTCTAGAGGTGGTGATAGCGTCCCAGAATGTATATTTACGCCTTGAAAATTGTTACTCGCTGCATGAGGTAATTTGGGGTGTTAATAGCAGAGCATACAATCCCAGGCAAGCAGTTTTTGTAATTCTTCGACGTCTTGTTATTATACCTGGTGAATATGTAGTGGCTAATGTACAATCCAATGCCGACGCTGTTCAGGCTAACGTCTATCGCTTTCTGTGTAGTATTTATGTGCTTAAACAGTCCCTACGACACATTAGGATCAAAGTTTTGTCTCTTTAGTGTTAAAGCGTCGTCTAGAGGTGGTTATAGCGTTCCAGAATGTATATTTATGCCTTGAAAATTGTTACTCGCTGCATGAGGTAATTTGGGGTGTTAATATGCAGAGCATACAATTCGAGGGAAGCAGTTTTAGCAATTCTTCGACGACTTGTTATTATAACAAAAGTATATGGAGTGGCGAATGTAAAATCCAATACACAAGTTGCTTAGGCTAACGTCTATCATTTTCTGTGGTGTCTCTATGTGCTAAAAACAGTTTCTAAAACACATTAGGATCTAAGTTTTGTGTCTTTAGTGTTAAAGCGTCGTCTAGAGGAAGTTATATTGTTACAAAATGTAAATTTACGCCTTGAAAATTGTTACTCGCTGGTTGAGGAAATTTCGGGTGTTAATATGCAGAGCATACAATTCGAGGGAAGCAGTTTTAGCAATTGTTCGACGACTTGTTATTATAACAAAAGTATATGGAGTGGCGAATGTAAAATCCAATACACAAGTTGCTGAGGCTTACGTCTATCGCTTTCTGCAGTGTCTTTAAGTGCTAAAAAAGTCTCTAAGACACATTAGGATCAAAGTTTTGTCTCTTTAGTGTTAAAGCGTCGTCTAGAGGTGGTGATAGCGTCCCAGAATGTATATTTACGCCTTGAAAATTGTTACTCGCTGCATGAGGTAATTTGGGGTGTTAATAGCAGAGCATACAATCCCAGGCAAGCAGTTTTTGTAATTCTTCGACGTCTTGTTATTATACCTGGTGAATATGTAGTGGCTAATGTACAATCCAATGCCGACGCTGCTCAGGCTAACGTCTATCGCTTTCTGTGGTGTCTTTATGTGCTAAAAACACTCTCTAACAAATTAGGATGAAAGTTTTTGCTCTTTAGTGTTAAAACTTTGTCTAGAGGTGGTTATAGCGTCCCAGAATGTATATTTACGCCTTGAAAATAGTTACTCGCTGCATGAGGTAATTTGGGGTGTTAATAGCAGAGCATACAATTCCAAGCAAGCAGTTTTTGTAATTCTTCGCCGTCTTGTTATTATAGCTGGCGAATATCAAGTGGCTAATGTAAAATCTAATGCACAAGTTGCTCAGGCTAACGTCTATCGCTTTCTGCAGTGTCTTTAAGTGCTAAAAAAGTCTCTAAGACACATTAGGATCAAAGTTTTGTGTCTTTAGTGTTAAAGCGTCGTCTAGAGGTGGTTATAGCGTCCCAGAATGTATATTTACGCCTTGAAAATTGTTACTCGCTGCATGAGGTAATTTGGGGTGTTAATAGCAGAGCATACAATTCCAGGTAAGCAGTTTTTGTAATTCTTCGACGTCTTGTTATTATACCTGGTGAATATGTAGTGGCTAATGTACAATCCAATGCCGACGCTGCTCAGGCTAACGTCTATCGCTTTCTGTGTAGTATTTATGTGCTTAAACAGTCTCTAGGACACATTAGGATCAAAGTTTTGTCTCTTTAGTGTTAAAGCGTCGTCTAGAGGTTGTTATAGCGTTCCAAAATGTATATTTATGCCTTGAAAATTGTTACTCGCTGCATGAGGTAATTTGGGGTGTTAATATGCAGAGCATACAATTCGAGGGAAGCAGTTTTAGCAATTCTTCGACGACTTGTTATTATAACAAAAGTATATGGAGTGGCGAATGTAAAATCCAATACACAAGTTGCTTAGGCTAACGTCTATCATTTTCTGTGGTGTCTCTATGTGCTAAAAACAGTTTCTAAAACACATTAGGATCTAAGTTTTGTGTCTTTAGTGTTAAAGCGTCGTCTAGAGGAAGTTATAATGTTACAAAATGTAAATTTACGCCTTGAAAATTGTTACTCGCTGGTTGAGGTAATTTCGGGTGTTAATATGCAGAGCATACAATTCCAGGGAAGCAGTTTTAGCAATTCTTCGCCGTCTTGTTATTATAGCTGGCGAATATCTAGTGGCTAATGTAAAATCTAATGCACAAGTTGCTCAGACTAACGTCTATCGCTTTCTGCAGTGTCTTTAAGTGCTAAAAAAGTCTCTAAGACACATTAGGATCAAAGTTTTGTGTCTTTAGTGTTAAAGCGTCCTCTAGAGGTGGTTATAGCGTCCCAGAATGTATATTTACGCCTTGAAAATTGTTACTCGCTGCATGAGGTAATTTGGGGTGTTAATAGCAGAGAATACAATTCCAGGCAAGCAGTTTTTGTAATTCTTCTACGTCTTGTTATTATACCTGGTGAATATGTAGTGGCTAATGTACAATCCAATGCCGACGCTGCTCAGGCTAACGTCTATCGCTTTCTGTGGTGTCTTTATGTGCTAAAAATACTCTCTAACAAATTAGGATGAAAGTTTTTGCTCTTTAGTGTTAAAACTTTGTCTAGAGGTGGTTATAGCGTCCCAGAATGTATATTTACGCCTTGAAAATAGTTACTCGCTGCATGAGGTAATTTGGGGTGTTAATAGCAGAGCATACAATTCCAGGCAAGCAGTTTTTGTAATTCTTCGACGTCTTGTTATTATACCTGGTGAATATGTAGTGGCTAATGTACAATCCAATGCCGACGCTGCTCAGGCTAACGTCTATCGCTTTCTGTGTAGTATTTATGTGCTTAAACAGTCTCTAAGACACATTAGGATCCAAGTTGTGTCTCTTTAGTGTTAAAGCGTCGTCTAGAGGTGGTTATAGCGTTCCAGAATGTATATTTATGCCTTGAAAATTGTTACTCGCTGCATGAGGTAATTTGGGGTGTTAATATGCAGAGCATACAATTCGAGGGGAGCAGTTTTAGCAATTCTTCGACGACTTGTTATTATAACGAAAGTATATGGAGTGGCGAATGTAAAATCCAATATACAAGTTGCTTAGGCTAACGTCTATCATTTTCTGTGGTGTCTCTATGTGCTAAAAACAATTTCTAAAACACATCAGGATCTAAGTTTTGTGTCTTTAGTGTTAAAGCGTCGTCTAGAGGAAGTTATAATGTTACAAAATGTAAATTTACGCCTTGAATATTATTACTCGCAGGTTGAGGTAATTTCGGGTGTTAATATGCAGAGCATACAATTCGAGGGAAGCAGTTTTAGCAATTCTTCGACGACTTGTTATTATAACAAAAGTATATGTAGTGGCTAAAGTAAAATCCAATACACAAGTTGCTTAGGCTAACGTCTATCGCTTCCTGCAGTGTCTTTAAGTGCTAAAAAAGTCTCTAAGACACATTAGGATCAAAGTTTTGTGTCTTTAGTGTTAAAGCGTCGTCTAGAGGTGGTGATAGCGTCCCAGAATGTATATTTATGCCTTGAAAATTGTTACTCGCTGCAAGAGGTAATTTGGGGTGTTAATAGCAGAGTATACAATTCCAGGCAAGCAGTTTTTGTAATTCTTCGCCGTCTTGTTATTATACCTGGTGAATATGTAGTGGCTAATGTATAATCCAATGCCGACGCTGCTCAGGCTAACGTCTATCGCTTTCTGTGTAGTATTTATGTGCTTAAACAGTCCCTAAGACACATTAGGATCAAAGTTTTGTCTCTTTAGTGTTAAAGCGTCGTCTAGAGGTGGTTATAGCGTTCCAGAATCTATATTTATGCCTTGAAAATTGTTACTCGCTGCATGAGGCAATTTGGGGTGTTAATATGCAGAGCATACAATTCGAGGGAAGCAGTTTTAGCAATTCTTCGACGACTTGTTATTATAACAAAAGTATATGGAGTGGCGAATGTAAAATCCAATACACAAGTTGCTTAGGCTAACGTCTATCATTTTCTGTGGAGTCTCTATGTGCTAAAAACAGTTTCTAAAACAGAATGTATATTTATGCCTTGAAAATTGTTACTCGCTGCATGAGTTAATTTGGGGTGTTAATATGCAGAGCATACAATTCGAGGGAAGCAGTTTTAGCAATTCTTCGACGACTTGTTATTATAACAAAAGTATATGGAGTGGCGAATGTAAAATCCAATGCACAAGTTGCTCAGGCTAACGTCTATCGCTTTCTGCAGTGTATTTAAGTGCTAAAAAAGTCTCTAAGACACATTAGGATGAAAGTTTTTGCTCTTTAGTGTTAAAACTTTGTCTAGAGGTGGTTATAGCGTCCCAGAATGTATATTTACGCCTTGAAAATAGTTACTCGCTGCATGAGGTAATTTGGGGTGTTAATAGCAGAGCATACAATTCCAGGTAAGCAGTTTTTGTAATTCTTCGACGTCTTGTTATTATACCTGGTGAATATGTAGTGGCTAATGTACAATCCAATGCCGACGCTGCTCAGGCTAACGTCTATCGCTTTCTGTGTAGTATTTATGTGCTTAAACAGTCTCTAAGACACATTAGGATCAAAGTTTTGTCTCTTAGTGTTAAAGCGTCGTCTAGAGGTGGTTATAGCGTTCCAGAATCTATATTTATGCCTTGAAAATTGTTACTCGCTGCATGAGGTAATTTGGGGTGTTAATATGCAGAGCATACAATTCGAGGGAAGCAGTTTTAGCAATTCTTCGACGACTTGTTATTATAACAAAAGTATATGGAGTGGCGAATGTAAAATCCAATACACAAGTTGCTTAGGCTAACGTCTATCATTTTCTGTGGTGTCTCTATGTGCTAAAAACAGTTTCTAAAACAGAATGTATATTTATGCCTTGAAATTGTTACTCGCTGCATGAGGTAATTTGGGGTGTTAATATGCAGAGCATACAATTCGAGGGAAGCAGTTTTAGCAATTCTTCGACGACTTGTTATTATAACAATATGGAGTGGCGAATGTAAAATCCAATACACAAGTTGCTTAGGCTAACGTCTATCATTTTCTGTGGTGTCTGTATGTGCTAAAAACAGTTTCTAAAACACATTAGGATCTAAGTTTTGTGTCTTTACTGTTAAAGCGTCGTCTAGAGGAAGTTATAATGTTACAAAATGTAAATTTACGCCTTGAAAATTGTTACTCGCTGGTTGAGGTAATTTCGGGTGTTAATATGCAGAGCATACAATTCCAGGGAAGCAGTTTTAGCAATTCTTCGCCGTCTTGTTATTATACCTGGCGAATATCTATTGGATAATGTAAAATCTAATGCACAAGTTGCTCAGGCTAACGTCTATCGCTTTCTGCAGTGTCTTTAAGTGCTAAAAAAGTCTCTAAGACACATTAGGATCAAAGTTTTGTGTCTTTAGTGTTAAAGCGTCGTCTAGAGGTGGTTATAGCGTCCCAGAATGTATATTTACGCCTTGAAAATAGTTACTCGTTGCATGAGGTAATTTGGGGTGTTAATAGCAGAGCATACAATTCCAGGCAAGCAGTTTTTGTAATTCTTCGACGTCTTGTTATTATACCTGGTGAATATGTAGTGGCTAATGTACAATCCAATGCCGACGCTGCTCAGGCTAACGTCTATCGCTTTCTGTGGTGTCTTTATGTGCTAAAAACACTCTCTAACAAATTAGGATGAAAGTTTTTGCTCTTTAGTGTTAAAACTTTGTCTATAGGTGGTTATAGCGTCCCAGAATGTATATTTACGACTTGAAAATAGTTACTCGCTGCATGAGGTAATTTGGGGTGTTAATATGCAGAGCATACAATTCGAGGGGAGCAGTTTTTGTAATTCTTCTTCGTCTTGTTATTATAGCTGGCGAATATCTAGTGCACAAGTTGCTCAGGCTAACGTCTATCGCATTCTGCAGTGTCTTTAAGTGCTAAAAAAGTCTCTAAGACACATTAGGATGAAAGTTTTTGCTCTTTAGTGTTAAAACTTTGTCTAGAGGTGGTTATAGCGTCCCAGAATGTATATTTACGCCTTGAAAATAGTTACTCGCTGCATGAGGTAATTTGGGGTGTTAATAGCAGAGCATACAATTCCAGGTAAGCAGTTTTTGTAATTCTTCGACGTCTTGTTATTATACCTGGTGAATATGTAGTGGCTAATGTACAATCCAATGCCGACGCTGCTCAGGCTAGCGTCTATCGCTTTCTGTGTAGTATTTATGTGCTTAAACAGTCTCTAAGACACATTAGGATCAAAGTTTTGTCTCTTTAGTGTTAAAGCGTCGTCTAGAGGTGGTTATAGCGTTCCAGAATGTATATTTATGCCTTGAAAATTGTTACTCGCTGCATGAGGTAATTTGGGGTGTTAATATGCAGAGCATACAATTCGAGGGAAGCAGTTTTAGCAATTCTTCGACGACTTGTTATTATAACAAAAGTATATGGAGTGGCGAATGTAAAATCCAATACACAAGTTGCTTAGGCTAACGTCTATCATTTTCTGTGGTGTCTCTATGTGCTAAAAACAGTTTCTAAAACACATTAGGATCTAAGTTTTGTGTCTTTAGTGTTAAAGCGTCGTCTAGAGGAAGTTATAATGTTACAAAATGTAAATTACGCCTTGAAAATTGTTACTCGCTGGTTGAGGTAATTTCGGGTGTTAATATGCAGAGCATACAATTCCAGGGAAGCAGTTTTAGCAATTCTTCGCCGTCTTGTTATTATAGCTGGCGAATATCTAGTGGCTAATGTAAAATCTAATGCACAAGTTGCTCAGGCTAACGTCTATCGCTTTCTACAGTGTCTTTAAGTGCTAAAAAAGTCTCTAGGACACATTAGGATCAAAGTTTTGTGTCTTTAGTGTTAAAGCGTCCTCTAGAGGTGGTTATAGCGTCCCAGAATGTATATTTACGCCTTGAAAATTGTTACTCGCTGCATGAGGTAATTTGGGGTGTTAATAGCAGAGCATACAATTCCAGGTAAGCAGTTTTAGTAATTCTTCGACGTCTTGTTATTATAACGAACGTATATGGAGTGGCGAATGTAAAATCCAATACACAAGTTGCTTAGGCTAACGTCTATCATTTTCTGTGGTGTCTCTATGTGCTAAAAACAATTTCTAAAACACATTAGGATCTAAGTTTTGTGTCTTTAGTGTTAAAGCGTCGTCTAGAGGAAGTTATAATGTTACAAAATGTAAATTTACGCCTTGAATATTATTACTCGCTGGTTGAGGTAATTTCGGGTGTTAATATGCAGAGCATACAATTCGAGGAGAGCAGTTTTAGCAATTCTTCGACGACTTGTTATTATAACAAAAGTATATGGAGTGGCGAATGTAAAATCCAATACACAAGTTGCTTAGGCTAACGTCTATCGCTTCCTGCAGTGTCTTTAAGTGCTAAAAAAGTCTCTAAGACACATTAGGATCAAAGTTTTGTGTCTTTAGTGTTAAAGCGTCGTCTAGAGGTGGTGATAGCGTCCCAGAATGTATATTTATGCCTTGAAAATTGTTAATCGCTGCATGAGGTAATTTGGGGTGTTAATATGCAGAGCATACAATTTGAGGGAAGTAGTTTTAGCAATTCTTCGACGACTTGTTATTATAACAAGATGGAGTGGCGAATGTAAAATTCAATACACAAGTTGCTTAGGCTAACGTCTATCATTTTCTGTGGTGTCTCTATGTGCTAAAAACAGTTTCTAAAACACATTAGGATCTAAGTTTTGTGTCTTTAGTGTTAAAGCGTCGTCTAGAGGAAGTTATAATGTTACAAAATGTAAATTTACGCCTTGAAAATTGTTACTCGCTGGTTGAGGTAATTTCGGGTGTTAATATGCAGAGCATACAATTCCAGGGAAGCAGTTTTAGCAATTCTTCGCCGTCTTGTTATTATAGCTGGCGAATATCTAGTGGCTAATGTAAAATCTAATGCACAAGTTGCTCAGGCTAACGTCTATCGCTTTCTGCAGTGTCTTTAAGTGCTAAAAAAGTCTCTAAGACACATTAGGATCAAAGTTTTGTGTCTTTAGTGTTAAAGCGTCGTCTAGAGGTGGTTATAGCGTCCCAGAATGTATATTTACGCCTTGAAAATTGTTACTCGCTGCATGAGGTAATTTGGGGTGTTAATAGCAGAGCATACAATTCCAGGCAAGCAGTTTTTGTAATTCTTCTACGTCTTGTTATTATACCTGGTGAATATGTAGTGGCTAATGTACAATCCAATGCCGACGCTGCTCAGGCTAACGTCTATCGCTTTCTGTGGTGTCTTTATGTGCTAAAAATACTCTCTAACAAATTAGGATGAAAGTTTTTGCGCTTTAGTGTTAAAACTTTGTCTAGAGGTGGTTATAGCGTCCCAGAATGTATATTTATGCCTTGAAAATTGTTACTCGCTGCATGAGGTAATTTGGGGTGTTAATATGCAGAGCATACAATTCGAGGGAAGCAGTTTTAGCAATTCTTCAACGACTTGTTATTATAACGAAAGTATATGGAGTGGCGAATGTAAAATCCAATACACAAGTTGCTTAGGCTAACGTCTATCATTTTCTGTGGTGTCTCTATGTGCTAAAAACAATTTCTAAAACACATTAGGATCTAAGTTTTGTGTCTTTAGTGTTAAAGCGTCGTCTAGAGGAAGTTATAATGTTACAAAATGTAAATTTACGCCTTGAAAATTGTTACTCGCTGGTTGAGGTAATTTCGGGTGTTAATATGCAGAGCATACAATTCCAGGGAAGCAGTTTTAGCAATTCTTCGCCGTCTTGTTATTATAGCTGGCGAATATCTAGTGGCTAATGTAAAATCTAATGCACAAGTTGCTCAGGCTAACGTCTATCGCTTTCTGCAGTGTCTTTAAGTGCTAAAATAGTCTCTAAGACACATTAGGATCAAAGTTTTGTGTCTTTAGTGTTAAAGCGTCGTCTAGAGGAAGTTATGTTACAAAATGTAAATTTACGCCTTGAATATTGTTACTCGCTGGTTGAGGTAATTTCGGGTGTTAATATGCAGAGCATACAATTCGAGTCAAGCAGTTTTAGCAATTCTTCGACGACTTGTTATTATAACAAAAGTATATGGAGTGGCGAATGTAAAATCCAATACACAAGTTGCTTAGGCTAACGTCTATCGCTTTCTGCAGTGTCTTTAAGTGCTAAAAAAGTCTCTAAGACACATTAGGATCAAAGTTTTGTGTCTTTAGTGTTAAAGCGTGGTCTAGAGGTGGTGATAGCGTCCCAGAATGTATATTTACGCCTTGAAAATTGTTACTCGCTGCAAGAGGTAATTTGGGGTGTTAATAGCAGAGTATACAATTCCAGGTAAGCAGTTTTAGTAATTCTTCGACGTCTTGTTATTATACCTGGTGAATATGTAGTGGCTAATGTACAATCCAATGCCGACGCTGCTCAGGCTAACGTCTATCGTTTTCTGTGTAGTATTTATGTGCTTAAACAGTCTCTAAGACACATTAGGATCAAAGTTTTGTCTCTTTAGTGTTAAAGCGTCGTCTAGAGGTGGTTATAGCGTTCCAGAATGTATATTTATGCCTTGAAAATTGTTACTCGCTGCATGAGGTAATTTGGGGTGTTAATATGCAGAGCATACAATTCGAGGAGAGCAGTTTTAGCAATTCTTCGACGACTTGTTATTATAACGAAAGTATATGGAGTGGCGAATGTAAAATCCAATACACAAGTTGCTTAGGCTAACGTCTATCATTTTCTGTGGTGTCTCTATGTGCTAAAAACAATTTCTAAAACACATTAGGATCTAAGTTTTGTGTCTTTAGTGTTAAAGCGTCGTCTAGAGGAAGTTATAATGTTACAAAATGTAAATTTACGCCTTGAATATTATTACTCGCTGGTTGAGGTAATTTCGGGTGTTAATATGCAGAGCATACAATTCGAGGGAAGCAGTTTTAGCAATTCTTCGACGACTTGTTATTATAACAAAAAGATATGGAGTGGCGAATGTAAAATCCAATACACAAGTTGCTTAGGCTAACGTCTATCATTTTCTGTGGTGTCTCTATGTGCTAAAAATAGTTTCTAAAACACATTAGGATCTAAGTTTTGTGTCTTTAGTGTTAAAGCGTCGTCGAGAGGCAGTTATAATGTTACAAAATGCAAATTTACGCCTTGAATATTGTTACTCGCTGGTTGAGGTAATTTCGGGTGTTAATATGCAGAGCATACAATTCCAGGGAAGCAGTTTTAGCAATTCTTCGACGACTTGTTATTATAACAAAAGTATATGGAGTGGCGAATGTAAAATCCAATACACAAGTGGCTTAGGCTAACGTCTATCGCTTTCTGCAGTGTCTTTAAGTGCTAAAAAAGTCTCTAAGACACATTAGGATCAAAGTTTTGTGTCTTTAGTGTTAAAGCGTGGTCTAGAGGTGGTGATAGCGTCCCAGAATGTATATTTACGCCTTGAAAATTGTTACTCGCTGCAAGAGGTAATTTGGGGTGTTAATAGCAGAGTATACAATTCCAGGCAACCATTTTTTGTAATTCTTCGACGTCTTGTTATTATACCTGGTGAATATCTAGTGGCTAATGTACAATCCAATGCCGACGCTGCTCAGGCTAACGTCTATCGCTTTCTGTGGTGTCTTTATGTGCTAAAAACACTCTCTAATAAAATAGGATCAAAGTTTTGTGTCTTTAGTGTTAAAGCGTCGTCTAGAGGTGGTGATAGCGTCCCAGAATGTATATTTATGCCTTGAAAATTGTTACTCGCTGCATGAGGTAATTTGGGGTGCTAATAGCAGAGCATACAATTCCAGGCAAGCAGTTTTTGTAATTCTTCGACGTCTTGTTATTATACCTGGTGAATATGTAGTGGCTAATGTACAATCCAATGCCGACGCTGCTCAGGCTAACGTCTATCGCTTTCTGTGTAGTATTTATGTGCTTAAACAGTCTCTAAGACACATTAGGATCAAAGTTTTGTCTCTTTAGTGTTAAAGCGTCGTCTAGAGGTGGTTATAGCGTTCCAGAATGTATATTTATGCCTTGAAAATTGTTACTCGCTGCATGAGGTAATTTGGGGTGTTAATATGCAGAGCATACAATTCGAGGGAAGCAGTTTTAGCAATTCTTCGACGACTTGTTATTATAACAAAAGTATATGGAGTGGCGAATGTAAAATCCAATACACAAGTTGCTTAGGCTAACGTCTATCATTTTCTGTGGTGTCTCTATGTGCTAAAAACAGTTTCTAAAACACATTAGGATCTAAGTTTTGTGTCTTTAGTGTTAAAGCGTCGTCTAGAGGAAGTTATAATGTTACAAAATTTAATTTACGCCTTGAAAATTGTTACTCGCTGGTTGAGGTAATTTCGGGTGTTAATATGCAGAGCATACAATTCCAGGGAAGCAGTTTTAGCATTTCTTCGACGTCTTGTTACTATACCTGGCGAATATCTAGTGGCTAATGTAAAATCTAATGCACAAGTTGCTCAGGCTAACGTCTATCGCTTTCTGCAGTGTCTTTAAGTGCTAAAAAAGTCTCTAAGACACATTAGGATCAAAGTTTTGTGTCTTTAGTGTTAAAGCGTCGTCTAGAGGTGGTTATAGCGTCCCAGAATGTATATTTACGCCTTGAAAATAGTTACTCGCTGCATGAGGTAATTTGGGGTGTTAATAGCAGAGCATACAGTTCCAGGCAAGCAGTTTTTGTAATTCTTCGACGTCTTGTTATTATACCTGGTGAATATGTAGTGGCTAATGTACAATCCAATGCCGACGTTGCTCAGGCTAACGTCTATCGCTTTCTGTGGTGTCTTTATGTGCTAAAAACACTCTCTAACAAAATAGGATCAAAGTTTTTGTCTTTAGTGTTAAAACTTTGTCTAGAGGTGGTTATAGCGTTCCAAAATGTATATTTACGCCTTGAAAATTGTTACTCGGTGCGTGAGGTAATTTGGGGTGTTGATATGCAGAGTTCACTACTCTCGGAAAGCAGTTTTTGCAATTCTTCGACGACTTGTTATTATAACAGACGCACATGGAGTGGCGAATTTAAAATCCAATGCACAAAGTGCTCAGGCTAACGTCTATCGCTTTCTGCAGTGTCTTTAAGTGCTAAAAAAGTTTTTAAGACACATTAGGATCAAAGTTTTGTGTCTTTAGTGTTAAAGCGTCGTCTAGAGGAAGTTATAATGTTACAAAATGTATATTTACGCATTGAAAATTGTTACTCGCTGCTTGAGCTAATTTGGGGTGTTAATATGCACAGTTTACAACTCTCTGGAAGCAGTTTTAGCAATTCTTCGACGACTTGTTATTATAACAGAGGGATATGGAGTGGCGAATGTAAAATCCAATGCACAAGTTGCTCAGGCTAACGTCTATCGCTTTCTGTAGTGTCTTTATGTGCTAAAACAGTCTCTCAGACACATTAGGATCAAAGTTTTGTCTCTTTAGTGTTAAAGCGTCGTCTAGAGGAAGTTATAAGTTACAAAATGTAAATTTACGCCTTGAATATTGTTACTCGCTGGATGAGGTAATTTGGGGTGTTAATATGCAGAGCATACAATTCGAGGGAAGCAGTTTTAGCAATTGTTCGACGACTTGTTATTATAACAAAAGTATATGGAGTGGCGAATGTAAAATCCAATACACAAGTTGCTGAGGCTAACGTCTATCGCTTTCTGCAGTGTCTTTAAGTGCTAAAAAAGTCTCTAAGACACATTAGGATCAAAGTTTTGTCTCTTTAGTGTTAAAGCGTCGTCTAGAGGTGGTGATAGCGTCCCAGAATGTATATTTACGCCTTGAAAATTGTTACTCGCTGCATGAGGTAATTTGGGGTGTTAATAGCAGAGCATACAATCCCAGGCAAGCAGTTTTTGTAATTCTTCGACGTCTTGTTATTATACCTGTAGAATATGTAGTGGCTAATGTACAATCCAATGCCGACGCTGCTCAGGCTAACGTCTATCGCTTTCTGTGTAGTATTTATGTGCTTAAACAGTCCCTACGACACATTAGGATCAAAGTTTTGTCTCTTTAGTGTTAAAGCGTCGTCTAGAGGTGGTTATAGCGTTCCAGAATGTATATTTATGCCTTGAAAATTGTTACTCGCTGCATGAGGTAATTTGGGGTGTTAATATGCAGAGCATACAATTCGAGGGAAGCAGTTTTAGCAATTCTTCGACGACTTGTTATTATAACAAAAGTATATGGAGTGGCGAATGTAAAATCCAATACACAAGTTGCTTAGGCTAACGTCTATCATTTTCTGTGGTGTCTCTATGTGCTAAAAACAGTTTCTAAAACACATTAGGATCTAAGTTTTGTGTCTTTAGTGTTAAAGCGTCGTCTAGAGGAAGTTATATTGTTACAAAATGTAAATTTACGCCTTGAAAATTGTTACTCGCTGGTTGAGGAAATTTCGGGTGTTAATATGCAGAGCATACAATTCGAGGGAAGCAGTTTTAGCAATTGTTCGACGACTTGTTATTATAACAAAAGTATATGGAGTGGCGAATGTAAAATCCAATACACAAGTTGCTGAGGCTTACGTCTATCGCTTTCTGCAGTGTCTTTAAGTGCTAAAAAAGTCTCTAAGACACATTAGGATCAAAGTTTTGTCTCTTTAGTGTTAAAGCGTCGTCTAGAGGTGGTGATAGCGTCCCAGAATGTATATTTACGCCTTGAAAATTGTTACTCGCTGCATGAGGTAATTTGGGGTGTTAATAGCAGAGCATACAATCCCAGGCAAGCAGTTTTTGTAATTCTTCGACGTCTTGTTATTATACCTGGTGAATATGTAGTGGCTAATGTACAATCCAATGCCGACGCTGCTCAGGCTAACGTCTATCGCTTTCTGTGGTGTCTTTATGTGTTAAAAACACTCTCTAACAAATTAGGATGAAAGTTTTTGCTCTTTAGTGTTAAAACTTTGTCTAGAGGTGGTTATAGCGTCCCAGAATGTATATTTACGCCTTGAAAATAGTTACTCGCTGCATGAGGTAATTTGGGGTGTTAATAGCAGAGCATACAATTCCAAGCAAGCAGTTTTTGTAATTCTTCGGCGTCTTGTTATTATAGCTGGCGAATATCTAGTGGCTAATGTAAAATCTAATGCACAAGTTGCTCAGGCTAACGTCTATCGCTTTCTGCAGTGTCTTTAAGTGCTAAAAAAGTCTCTAAGACACATTAGGATCAAAGTTTTGTGTCTTTAGTGTTAAAGCGTCGTCTAGAGGTGGTTATAGCGTCCCAGAATGTATATTTACGCCTTGAAAATTGTTACTCGCTGCATGAGGTAATTTGGGGTGTTAATAGCAGAGCATACAATTCCAGGTAAGCAGTTTTTGTAATTCTTCGACGTCTTGTTATTATACCTGGTGAATATGTAGTGGCTAATGTACAATCCAATGCCGACGCTGCTCAGGCTAACGTCTATCGCTTTCTGTGTAGTATTTATGTGCTTAAACAGTCTCTAGGACACATTAGGATCAAAGTTTTGTCTCTTTAGTGTTAAAGCGTCGTCTAGAGGTTGTTATAGCGTTCCAAAATGTATATTTATGCCTTGAAAATTGTTACTCGCTGCATGAGGTAATTTGGGGTGTTAATATGCAGAGCATACAATTCGAGGGAAGCAGTTTTAGCAATTCTTCGACGACTTGTTATTATAACAAAAGTATATGGAGTGGCGAATGTAAAATCCAATACACAAGTTGCTTAGGCTAACGTCTATCATTTTCTGTGGTGTCTCTATGTGCTAAAAACAGTTTCTAAAACACATTAGGATCTAAGTTTTGTGTCTTTAGTGTTAAAGCGTCGTCTAGAGGAAGTTATAATGTTACAAAATGTAAATTTACGCCTTGAAAATTGTTACTCGCTGGTTGAGGTAATTTCGGGTGTTTATATGCAGAGCATACAATTCCAGGGAAGCAGTTTTAGCAATTCTTCGCCGTCTTGTTATTATAGCTGGCGAATATCTAGTGGCTAATGTAAAATCTAATGCACAAGTTGCTCAGACTAACGTCTATCGCTTTCTGCAGTGTCTTTAAGTGCTAAAAAAGTCTCTAAGACACATTAGGATCAAAGTTTTGTGTCTTTAGTGTTAAAGCGTCCTCTAGAGGTGGTTATAGCGTCCCAGAATGTATATTTACGCCTTGAAAATTGTTACTCGCTGCATGAGGTAATTTGGGGTGTTAATAGCAGAGAATACAATTCCAGGCAAGCAGTTTTTGTAATTCTTCTACGTCTTGTTATTATACCTGGTGAATATGTAGTGGCTAATGTACAATCCAATGCCGACGCTGCTCAGGCTAACGTCTATCGCTTTCTGTGGTGTCTTTATGTGCTAAAAATACTCTCTAACAAATTAGGATGAAAGTTTTTGCTCTTTAGTGTTAAAACTTTGTCTAGAGGTGGTTATAGCGTCCCAGAATGTATATTTACGCCTTGAAAATAGTTACTCGCTGCATGAGGTAATTTGGGGTGTTAATAGCAGAGCATACAATTCCAGGCAAGCAGTTTTTGTAATTCTTCGACGTCTTGTTATTATACCTGGTGAATATGTAGTGGCTAATGTACAATCCAATGCCGACGCTGCTCAGGCTAACGTCTATCGCTTTCTGTGTAGTATTTATGTGCTTAAACAGTCTCTAAGACACATTAGGATCCAAGTTGTGTCTCTTTAGTGTTAAAGCGTCGTCTAGAGGTGGTTATAGCGTTCCAGAATGTATATTTATGCCTTGAAAATTGTTACTCGCTGCATGAGGTAATTTGGGGTGTTAATATGCAGAGCATACAATTCGAGGGGAGCAGTTTTAGCAATTCTTCGACGACTTGTTATTATAACGAAAGTATATGGAGTGGCGAATGTAAAATCCAATATACAAGTTGCTTAGGCTAACGTCTATCATTTTCTGTGGTGTCTCTATGTGCTAAAAACAATTTCTAAAACACATCAGGATCTAAGTTTTGTGTCTTTAGTGTTAAAGCGTCGTCTAGAGGAAGTTATAATGTTACAAAATGTAAATTTACGCCTTGAATATTATTACTCGCAGGTTGAGGTAATTTCGGGTGTTAATATGCAGAGCATACAATTCGAGGGAAGCAGTTTTAGCAATTCTTCGACGACTTGTTATTATAACAAAAGTATATGTAGTGGCTAAAGTAAAATCCAATACACAAGTTGCTTGGGCTAACGTCTATCGCTTCCTGCAGTGTCTTTAAGTGCTAAAAAAGTCTCTAAGACACATTAGGATCAAAGTTTTGTCTCTTTAGTGTTAAAGCGTCGTCTAGAGGTGGTGATAGCGTCCCAGAATGTATATTTATGCCTTGAAAATTGTTACTCGCTGCAAGAGGTAATTTGGGGTGTTAATAGCAGAGTATACAATTCCAGGCAAGCAGTTTTTGTAATTCTTCGACGTCTTGTTATTATACCTGGTGAATATGTAGTGGCTAATGTATAATCCAATGCCGACGCTGCTCAGGCTAACGTCTATCGCTTTCTGTGTAGTATTTATGTGCTTAAACAGTCTCTAAGACACATTAGGATCAAAGTTTTGTCTCTTTAGTGTTAAAGCGTCGTCTAGAGGTGGTTATAGCGTTCCAGAATGTATATTTATGCCTTGAAAATTGTTACTCGCTGCATGAGGTAATTTGGGGTGTTAATATGCAGAGCATACAATTCGAGGGAAGCAGTTTTAGCAATTCTTCGACGACTTGTTATTATAACAAAAGTATATGGAGTGGCGAATGTAAAATCCAATACACAAGTTGCTTAGGCTAACGTCTATCATTTTCTGTGGTGTCTCTATGTGCTAAAAACAGTTTCTAAAACAGAATGTATATTTATGCCTTGAAATTGTTACTCGCTGCATGAGGTAATTTGGGGTGTTAATATGCAGAGCATACAATTCGAGGGAAGCAGTTTTAGCAATTCTTCGACGACTTGTTATTATAACAATATGGAGTGGCGAATGTAAAATCCAATACACAAGTTGCTTAGGCTAACGTCTATCATTTTCTGTGGTGTCTGTATGTGCTAAAAACAGTTTCTAAAACACATTAGGATCTAAGTTTTGTGTCTTTACTGTTAAAGCGTCGTCTAGAGGAAGTTATAATGTTACAAAATGTAAATTTACGCCTTGAAAATTGTTACTCGCTGGTTGAGGTAATTTCGGGTGTTAATATGCAGAGCATACAATTCCAGGGAAGCAGTTTTAGCAATTCTTCGCCGTCTTGTTATTATACCTGGCGAATATCTATTGGATAATGTAAAATCTAATGCACAAGTTGCTCAGGCTAACGTCTATCGCTTTCTGCAGTGTCTTTAAGTGCTAAAAAAGTCTCTAAGACACATTAGGATCAAAGTTTTGTGTCTTTAGTGTTAAAGCGTCGTCTAGAGGTGGTTATAGCGTCCCAGAATGTATATTTACGCCTTGAAAATAGTTACTCGTTGCATGAGGTAATTTGGGGTGTTAATAGCAGAGCATACAATTCCAGGCAAGCAGTTTTTGTAATTCTTCGACGTCTTGTTATTATACCTGGTGAATATGTAGTGGCTAATGTACAATCCAATGCCGACGCTGCTCAGGCTAACGTCTATCGCTTTCTGTGGTGTCTTTATGTGCTAAAAACACTCTCTAACAAATTAGGATGAAAGTTTTTGCTCTTTAGTGTTAAAACTTTGTCTATAGGTGGTTATAGCGTCCCAGAATGTATATTTACGACTTGAAAATAGTTACTCGCTGCATGAGGTAATTTGGGGTGTTAATATGCAGAGCATACAATTCGAGGGGAGCAGTTTTTGTAATTCTTCTTCGTCTTGTTATTATAGCTGGCGAATATGTAGTGCACAAGTTGCTCAGGCTAACGTCTATCGCATTCTGCAGTGTCTTTAAGTGCTAAAAAAGTCTCTAAGACACATTAGGATGAAAGTTTTTGCTCTTTAGTGTTAAAACTTTGTCTAGAGGTGGTTATAGCGTCCCAGAATGTATATTTACGCCTTGAAAATAGTTACTCGCTGCATGAGGTAATTTGGGGTGTTAATAGCAGAGCATAGAATTCCAGGTAAGCAGTTTTTGTAATTCTTCGACGTCTTGTTATTATACCTGGTGAATATGTAGTGGCTAATGTACAATCCAATGCCGACGCTGCTCAGGCTAGCGTCTATCGCTTTCTGTGTAGTATTTATGTGCTTAAACAGTCTCTAAGACACATTAGGATCAAAGTTTTGTCTCTTTAGTGTTAAAGCGTCGTCTAGAGGTGGTTATAGCGTTCCAGAATGTATATTTATGCCTTGAAAATTGTTACTCGCTGCATGAGGTAATTTGGGGTGTTAATATGCAGAGCATACAATTCGAGGGAAGCAGTTTTAGCAATTCTTCGACGACTTGTTATTATAACAAAAGTATATGGAGTGGCGAATGTAAAATCCAATACACAAGTTGCTTAGGCTAACGTCTATCATTTTCTGTGGTGTCTCTATGTGCTAAAAACAGCTTCTAAAACACATTAGGATCTAAGTTTTGTGTCTTTAGTGTTAAAGCGTCGTCTAGAGGAAGTTATAATGTTACAAAATGTAAATTACGCCTTGAAAATTGTTACTCGCTGGTTGAGGTAATTTCGGGTGTTAATATGCAGAGCATACAATTCCAGGGAAGCAGTTTTAGCAATTCTTCGCCGTCTTGTTATTATAGCTGGCGAATATCTAGTGGCTAATGTAAAATCTAATGCACAAGTTGCTCAGGCTAACGTCTATCGCTTTCTACAGTGTCTTTAAGTGCTAAAAAAGTCTCTAAGACACATTAGGATCAAAGTTTTGTGTCTTTAGTGTTAAAGCGTCCTCTAGAGGTGGTTATAGCGTCCCAGAATGTATATTTACGCCTTGAAAATTGTTACTCGCTGCATGAGGTAATTTGGGGTGTTAATAGCAGAGCATACAATTCCAGGTAAGCAGTTTTAGTAATTCTTCGACGTCTTGTTATTATAACGAACGTATATGGAGTGGCGAATGTAAAATCCAATACACAAGTTGCTTAGGCTAACGTCTATCATTTTCTGTGGTGTCTCTATGTGCTAAAAACAATTTCTAAAACACATTAGGATCTAAGTTTTGTGTCTTTAGTGTTAAAGCGTCGTCTAGAGGAAGTTATAATGTTACAAAATGTAAATTTACGCCTTGAATATTATTACTCGCTGGTTGAGGTAATTTCGGGTGTTAATATGCAGAGCATACAATTCGAGGAGAGCAGTTTTAGCAATTCTTCGACGACTTGTTATTATAACAAAAGTATATGGAGTGGCGAATGTAAAATCCAATACACAAGTTGCTTAGGCTAACGTCTATCGCTTCCTGCAGTGTCTTTAAGTGCTAAAAAAGTCTCTAAGACACATTAGGATCAAAGTTTTGTGTCTTTAGTGTTAAAGCGTCGTCTAGAGGTGGTGATAGCGTCCCAGAATGTATATTTATGCCTTGAAAATTGTTAAACGCTGCATGAGGTAATTTGGGGTGTTAATATGCAGAGCATACAATTTGAGGGAAGTAGTTTTAGCAATTCTTCGACGACTTGTTATTATAACAAGATGGAGTGGCGAATGTAAAATCCAATACACAAGTTGCTTAGGCTAACGTCTATCATTTTCTGTGGTGTCTCTATGTGCTAAAAACAGTTTCTAAAACACATTAGGATCTAAGTTTTGTGTCTTTAGTGTTAAAGCGTCGTCTAGAGGAAGTTATAATGTTACAAAATGTAAATTTACGCCTTGAAAATTGTTACTCGCTGGTTGAGGTAATTTCGGGTGTTAATATGCAGAGCATACAATTCCAGGGAAGCAGTTTTAGCAATTCTTCGCCGTCTTGTTATTATAGCTGGCGAATATCTAGTGGCTAATGTAAAATCTAATGCACAAGTTGCTCAGGCTAACGTCTATCGCTTTCTGCAGTGTCTTTAAGTGCTAAAAAAGTCTCTAAGACACATTAGGATCAAAGTTTTGTGTCTTTAGTGTTAAAGCGTCGTCTAGAGGTGGTTATAGCGTCCCAGAATGTATATTTACGCCTTGAAAATTGTTACTCGCTGCATGAGGTAATTTGGGGTGTTAATAGCAGAGCATACAATTCCAGGCAAGCAGTTTTTGTAATTCTTCTACGTCTTGTTATTATACCTGGTGAATATGTAGTGGCTAATGTACAATCCAATGCCGACGCTGCTCAGGCTAACGTCTATCGCTTTCTGTGGTGTCTTTATGTGCTAAAAATACTCTCTAACAAATTAGGATGAAAGTTTTTGCGCTTTAGTGTTAAAACTTTGTCTAGAGGTGGTTATAGCGTCCCAGAATGTATATTTATGCCTTGAAAATTGTTACTCGCTGCATGAGGTAATTTGGGGTGTTAATATGCAGAGCATACAATTCGAGGGAAGCAGTTTTAGCAATTCTTCAACGACTTGTTATTATAACGAAAGTATATGGAGTGGCGAATGTAAAATCCAATACACAAGTTGCTTAGGCTAACGTCTATCATTTTCTGTGGTGTCTCTATGTGCTAAAAACAATTTCTAAAACACATTAGGATCTAAGTTTTGTGTCTTTAGTGTTAAAGCGTTGTCTAGAGGAAGTTATAATGTTACAAAATGTAAATTTACGCCTTGAAAATTGTTACTCGCTGGTTGAGGTAATTTCGGGTGTTAATATGCAGAGCATACAATTCCAGGGAAGCAGTTTTAGCAATTCTTCGCCGTCTTGTTATTATAGCTGGCGAATATCTAGTGGCTAATGTAAAATCTAATGCACAAGTTGCTCAGGCTAACGTCTATCGCTTTCTGCAGTGTCTTTAAGTGCTAAAAAAGTCTCTAAGACACATTAGGATCAAAGTTTTGTGTCTTTAGTGTTAAAGCGTCGTCTAGAGGAAGTTATAATGTTACAAAATGTAAATTTACGCCTTGAATATTGTTACTCGCTGGTTGAGGTAATTTCGGGTGTTAATATGCAGAGCATACAATTCGAGTCAAGCAGTTTTAGCAATTCTTCGACGACTTGTTATTATAACAAAAGTATATGGAGTGGCGAATGTAAAATCCAATACACAAGTTGCTTAGGCTAACGTCTATCGCTTTCTGCAGTGTCTTTAAGTGCTAAAAAAGTCTCTAAGACACATTAGGATCAAAGTTTTGTGTCTTTAGTGTTAAAGCGTGGTCTAGAGGTGGTGATAGCGTCCCAGAATGTATATTTATGCCTTGAAAATTGTTACTCGCTGCATGAGGTAATTTGGGGTGCTAATAGCAGAGCATACAATTCCAGGCAAGCAGTTTTTGTAATTCTTCGACGTCTTGTTATTATACCTGGTGAATATGTAGTGGCTAATGTACAATCCAATGCCGACGCTGCTCAGGCTAACGTCTATCGCTTTCTGTGTAGTATTTATGTGCTTAAACAGTCTCTAAGACACATTAGGATCAAAGTTTTGTCTCTTTAGTGTTAAAGCGTCGTCTAGAGGTGGTAATAGCGTTCCAGAATGTATATTTATGCCTTGAAAATTGTTACTCGCTGCATGAGGTAATTTGGGGTGTTAATATGCAGAGCATACAATTCGAGGGAAGCAGTTTTAGCAATTCTTCGACGACTTGTTATTATAACAAAAGTATATGGAGTGGCGAATGTAAAATCCAATACACAAGTTGCTTAGGCTAACGTCTATCATTTTCTGTGGTGTCTCTATGTGCTAAAAACAGTTTCTAAAACACATTAGGATCTAAGTTTTGTGTCTTTAGTGTTAAAGCGTCGTCTAGAGGAAGTTATAATGTTACAAAATTTAATTTACGCCTTGAAAATTGTTACTCGCTGGTTGAGGTAATTTCGGGTGTTAATATGCAGAGCATACAATTCCAGGGAAGCAGTTTTAGCATTTCTTCGACGTCTTGTTACTATACCTGGCGAATATCTAGTGGCTAATGTAAAATCTAATGCACAAGTTGCTCAGGCTAACGTCTATCGCTTTCTGCAGTGTCTTTAAGTGCTAAAAAAGTCTCTAAGACACATTAGGATCAAAGTTTTGTGTCTTTAGTGTTAAAGCGTCGTCTAGAGGTGGTTATAGCGTCCCAGAATGTATATTTACGCCTTGAAAATAGTTACTCGCTGCATGAGGTAATTTGGGGTGTTAATAGCAGAGCATACAATTCCAGGCAAGCAGTTTTTGTAATTCTTCGACGTCTTGTTATTATACCTGGTGAATATGTAGTGGCTAATGTACAATCCAATGCCGACGTTGCTCAGGCTAACGTCTATCGCTTTCTGTGGTGTCTTTATGTGCTAAAAACACTCTCTAACAAAATAGGATCAAAGTTTTTGTCTTTAGTGTTAAAACTTTGTCTAGAGGTGGTTATGGCGTTCCAAAATGTATATTTACGCCTTGAAAATTGTTACTCGGTGCGTGAGGTAATTTGGGGTGTTGATATGCAGAGTTCACTACTCTCGGAAAGCAGTTTTTGCAATTCTTCGACGACTTGTTATTATAACAGACGCACATGGAGTGGCGAATTTAAAATCCAATGCACAAAGTGCTCAGGCTAACGTCTATCGCTTTCTGCAGTGTCTTTAAGTGCTAAAAAAGTTTTTAAGACACATTAGGATCAAAGTTTTGTGTCTTTAGTGTTAAAGCGTCGTCTAGAGGAAGTTATAATGTTACAAAATGTATATTTACGCATTGAAAATTGTTACTCGCTGCTTGAGCTAATTTGGGGTGTTAATATGCACAGTTTACAACTCTCTGGAAGCAGTTTTAGCAATTCTTCGACGACTTGTTATTATAACAGAGGGATATGGAGTGGCGAATGTAAAATCCAATGCACAAGTTGCTCAGGCTAACGTCTATCGCTTTCTGTAGTGTCTTTATGTGCTAAAACAGTCTCTCAGACACATTAGGATCAAAGTTTTGTCTCTTTAGTGTTAAAGCGTCGTCTAGAGGAAGTTATAAGTTACAAAATGTAAATTTACGCCTTGAATATTGTTACTCGCTGCATGAGGTAATTTTGGGTGTTTAATATGCACAGTTTACAACTCTCTGGAAGCAGTTTTAGCAATTCTTCGACGACTTGTTATTATAACAGAGGGATATGGAGTGGCGAATGTAAAATCCAATACACAAGTTGCTCAGGCTAACGTCTATCGCTTTCTGCAGTGTATTTAAGTTCTAAAAAAGTTTCTAAGACACATTAGGATCAAAGTTTTGTCTCTTTAATGTTAAAGCGTCGTCTAGAGGAAGTTATAAGTTACAAAATGTAAATTTACGCCTTGAATATTGTTACTCGCTGGATGAGGTAATTTGGGGTGTTAATAGCAGAGCATACAATTCCAGGTAAGCAGTTTTAGTAATTCTTCGACGTCTTGTTGTTATACCTGGTGAATATGTAGTGGCTAATGTACAATCCAATGCCGACGCTGCTCAGGCTAACGTCTATCGCTTTCTGTGTAGTATTTATGTGCTTAAACAGTCTCTAAGACACATTAGGATCAAAGTTTTGTCTCTTTAGTGTCAAAGCGTCGTCTAGAGGTGGTTATAGCGTTCCAGAATGTATATTTATGCCTTGAAAATTGTTACTCGCTGCATGAGGTAATTTGGGGTGTTAATATGCAGAGCATACAATTCGAGGAGAACAGTTTTAGCAATTCTTCGACGACTTGTTATTATAACGAAAGTATATGGAGTGGCGAATGTAAAATCCAATATACAAGTTGCTTAGGCTAACGTCTATCATTTTCTGTGGTGTCTCTATGTGCTAAAAACAATTTCTAAAACACA
The DNA here is from genome assembly GCA_940337035.1 of Agriotes lineatus. Taxonomy (NCBI): domain Eukaryota; kingdom Metazoa; phylum Arthropoda; class Insecta; order Coleoptera; family Elateridae; genus Agriotes; species Agriotes lineatus. The sequence continues at coordinate 148,310 of CALNHX010001715.1, read as the reverse complement.
TTAGGATCTAAGTTTTGTGTCTTTAGTGTTAAAGCGTCGTCTAGAGGAAGTTATAATGTTACAAAATGTAAATTTACGCCTTGAAAATTGTTACTCGCTGGTTGAGGTAATTTCGGGTGTTAATATGCAGAGCATACAATTCGAGGGAAGCAGTTTTAGCAATTCTTCGACGACTTGTTATTATAACAAAAGTATATGGAGTGGCGAATGTAAAATCCAATACACAAGTTGCTTAGGCTAACGTCTATCGCTTTCTGCAGTGTCTTTAACTGCTAAAAAAGTCTCTAAGACACATTAGGATCAAAGTTTTGTGTCTTTAGTGTTAAAGCGTCGTCTAGAGGTGGTTATAGCGTCCCAGAATGTATATTTATGCCTTGAAAATTGTTACTCGCTGCAAGAGGTAATTTGGGGTGTTAATAGCAGAGTATACAATTCCAGGTAAGCAGTTTTAGTAATTCTTCGACGTCTTGTTATTATACCTGGTGAATATGTAGTGGCTAATGTACAATCCAATGCCGACGCTGCTCAGGCTAACGTCTATCGCTTTCTGTGTAGTATTTATGTGCTTAAACAGTCTCTAAGACACATTAGGATCAAAGTTTTGTCTCTTTAGTGTTAAAGCGTCGTCTAGAGGTGGTTATAGCGTTCCAGAATGTATATTTATGCCTTGAAAATTGTTACTCGCTGCATGAGGTAATTTGGGGTGTTAATATGCAGAGCATACAATTCGAGGAGAACAGTTTTAGCAATTCTTCGACGACTTGTTATTATAACAAAAGTATATGGAGTGGCGAATGTAAAATCCAATACACAAGTTGCTTAGGCTAACGTCTATCATTTTCTGTGGTGTCTCTATGTGCTAAAAACAGTTTCTAAAACACATTAGGATCTAAGATTTGTGTCTTTAGTGTTAAAGCGTCGTCTAGAGGAAGTTATAATGTTACAAAATTTAATTTACGCCTTGAAAATTGTTACTCGCTGGTTGAGGTAATTTCGGGTGTTAATATGCAGAGCATACAATTCCAGGGAAGCAGTTTTAGCAATTCTTCGACGTCTTGTTATTATAGCTGGCGAATATCTAGTGGCTAATGTAAAATCTAATGCACAAGTTGCTCAGGCTAACGTCTATCGCTTTCTGCAGTGTCTTTAAGTGCTAAAAAAGTCTCTAAGACACATTAGGATCAAAGTTTTGTGTCTTTAGTGTTAAAGCGTCGTCTAGAGGTGGTTGTAGCGTCCCAGAATGTATATTTACGCCTTGAAAATTGTTACTCGCTGCATGAGGTAATTTGGGGTGTTAATAGCAGAGCATACAATTCCAGGTAAGCAGTTTTTGTAATTCTTCGACGTCTTGTTATTATACCTGGTGAATATGTAGCGGCTAATGTACAATCCAATGCCGACGCTGCTCAGGCTAACGTCTATCGCTTTCTGTGTAGTATTTATGTGCTTAAACAGTCTCTAAGACACATTAGGATCAAAGTTTTGTCTATTTAGTGTTAAAGCGTCGTCTAGAGGTGGTTATAGCGTCACAGAATGTATATTTATGCCTTGAAAATTGTTACTCGCTGCATGAGGTAATTTGGGGTGTTAATATGCAGAGCATACAATTCGAGGGGAGCAGTTTTAGCAATTCTTCGACGACTTGTTATTATAACGAAAGTATATGGAGTGGCGAATGTAAAATCCAATACACAAGTTGCTTAGGCTAACGTCTATCATTTTCTGTGGTGTCTCTATGTGCTAAAAACAATTTCTAAAACACATTAGGATCTAAGTTTTGTGTCTTTAGTGTTAAAGCGTCGTCTAGAGGAAGTTATAATGTTACAAAATGTAAATTTACGCCTTGAATATTATTACTCGCTGGTTGAGGTAATTTCGGGTGTTAATATGCAGAGCATACAATTCGAGGGAAGCAGTTTTAGCAATTCTTCGACGACTTGTTATTATAACAAAAGTATATGGAGTGGTGAATGTAAAATCCAATACACAAGTTGCTTAGGCTAACGTCTATCGCTTCCTGCAGTGTCTTTAAGTGCTAAAAAAGTCTCTAAGACACATTAGGATCAAAGTTTTGTGTCTTTAGTGTTAAAGCGTCGTCTAGAGGTGGTTATAGCGTCCCAGAATGTATATTTATGCCTTGAAAATTGTTAATCGCTGCATGAGGTAATTTGGGGTGTTAATATGCAGAGCATACAATTTAAGGGAAGTAGTTTTAGCAATTCTTCGACGACTTGTTATTATAACAAGATGGAGTGGCGAATGTAAAATCCAATACACAAGTTGCTTAGGCTAACGTCTATCATTTTCTGTGGTGTCTCTATGTGCTAAAAACAGTTTCTAAAACACATTAGGATCTAAGTTTTGTGTCTTTAGTGTTAAAGCGTCGTCTAGAGGAAGTTATAATGTTACAAAATGTAAATTTACGCCTTGAAAATTGTTACTCGCTGGTTGAGGTAATTTTGGGTGTTAATATGCAGAGCATACAATTCCAGGGAAGCAGTTTTAGCAATTCTTCGCCGTCTTGTTATTATACCTGGCGAATATCTAGTGGCTAATGTAAAATCCAATGCACAAGTTGCTCAGGCTAACGTCTATCGCTTTCTGCAGTGTCTTTAAGTGCTAAAAAAGTCTCTAAGACACATTAGGATCAAAGTTTTGTGTCTTTAGTGTTAAAGCGTCGTCTAGAGGTGGTTATAGCGTCCCAGAATGTATATTTACGCCTTGAAAATTGTTACTCGCTGCATGAGGTAATTTGGGGTGTTAATAGCAGAGCATACAATTCCAGGTAAGCAGTTTTTGTAATTCTTCGACGTCTTGTTATTATACCTGGTGAATATGTAGCGGCTAATGTACAATCCAATGCCGACGCTGCTCAGGCTAACGTCTATCGCTTTCTGTGTAGTATTTATGTGCTTAAACAGTCTCTAAGACACATTAGGATCAAAGTTTTGTCTATTTGGTGTTAAAGCGTCGTCTAGAGGTGGTTATAGCGTTCCAGAATGTATATTTATGCCTTGAAAATTGTTACTCGCTGCATGAGGTAATTTGGGGTGTTAATATGCAGAGCATACAATTCGAGGGGAGCAGTTTTAGCAATTCTTCGACGACTTGTTATTATAACGAAAGTATATGGAGTGGCGAATGTAAAATCCAATACACAAGTTGCTTAGGCTAACGTCTATCATTTTCTGTGGTGTCTCTATGTGCTAAAAACAATTTCTAAAACTCATTAGGATCTAAGTTTTGTGTCTTTAGTGTTAAAGCGTCGTCTAGAGGAAGTTATAATGTTACAAAATGTAAATTTACGCCTTGAATATTGTTACTCGCTGGTTGAGGTAATTTCGGGTGTTAATATGCAGAGCATACAATTCGAGAGAAGCAGTTTTAGCAATTCTTCGACGACTTGTTATTATAACAAAAGTATATGGAGTGGCGAATGTAAAATCCAATACACAAGTTGCTTAGGCTAACGTTTATCGCTTTCTGCAGTGTCTTTAAGTGCTAAAAAAGTCTCTAAGACACATTAGGATCAAAGTTTTGTGTCTTTAGTGTTAAAGCGTGGTCTAGAGGTGGTGATAGCGTCCCAGAATGTATATTTACGCCTTGAAAATTGTTACTCGCTGCAAGAGGTAATTTGGGGTGTTAATAGCAGAGTATACAATTCCAGGCAACCAGTTTTTGTAATTCTTCGACGTCTTGTTATTATACCTGGTGAATATCTAGTGGCTAATGTACAATCCAATGCCGACGCTGCTCAGGCTAACGTCTATCGCTTTCTGTGGTGTCTTTATGTGCTAAAAACCCTCTCTAACAAAATAGGATCAAAGTTTTGTGTCTTTAGTGTTAAAGCGTCGTCTAGAGGTGGTTATAGCGTTCCAGAATGTATATTTATGCCTTGAAAATTGTTACTCGCTGCATGAGGTAATTTGGGGTGTTAATATGCAGAGCATACAATTCGAGGGGAGCAGTTTTAGCAATTCTTCGACGACTTGTTATTATAACGAAAGTATATGGAGTGGCGAATGTAAAATCCAATACACAAGTTGCTTAGGCTAACGTCTATCATTTTCTGTGGTGTCTCTATGTGCTAAAAACAATTTCTAAAACACATTAGGATCTAAGTTTTGTGTCTTTAATGTTAAAGCGTCGTCTAGAGGAAGTTATAATGTTACAAAATGTAAATTTACGCCTTGAATATTGTTACTCGCTGGTTGAGGTAATTTCGGGTGTTAATATGCAGAGCATACAATTCGAGAGAAGCAGTTTTAGCAATTCTTCGACGACTTGTTATTATAACAAAAGTATATGGAGTGGCGAATGTAAAATCCAATACACAAGTTGCTTTGGCTAACGTCTATCGCTTTCTGCAGTGTCTTTAACTGCTAAAAAAGTCTCTAAGTCACATTAGGATCAAAGTTTTGTGTCTTTAGTGTTAAAGCGTGGTCTAGAGGTGGTGATAGCGTCCCAGAATGTATATTTACGCCTTGAAAATTGTTACTCGCTGCAAGAGGTAATTTGGGGTGTTAATAGCAGAGTATACAATTCCAGGCAACCAGTTTTTGTAATTCTTCGACGTCTTGTTATTATACCTGGTGAATATGTAGTGGCTAATGTACAATCCAATGCCGACGCTGCTCAGGCTAACGTCTATCGCTTTCTGTGGTGTCTTTATGTGCTAAAAACCCTCTCTAACAAAATAGGATCAAAGTTTTGTGTCTTTAGTGTTAAAGCGTCGTCTAGAGGTGGTTATAGCGTTCCAGAATGTATATTTATGCCTTGAAAATTGTTACTCGCTGGTTGAGGTAATTTCGGGTGTTAATATGCAGAGCATACAATTCGAGGGGAGCAGTTTTAGCAATTCTTCGACGACTTGTTATTATAACGAAAGTATATGGAGTGGCGAATGTAAAATCCAATACACAAGTTGCTTAGGCTAACGTCTATCGCTTTCTGCAGTGTCTTTAACTGCTAAAAAAGTCTCTAAGACACATTAGGATCAAAGTTTTGTGTCTTTAGTGTTAAAGCGTGGTCTAGAGGTGGTGATAGCGTCCCAGAATGTATATTTACGCCTTGAAAATTGTTACTCGCTGCAAGAGGTAATTTGGGGTGTTAATAGCAGAGTATACAATTCCAGGCAACCAGTTTTTGTAATTCTTCGACGTCTTTTTATTATACCTGGTGAATATCTAGTGGCTAATGTACAATCCAATGCCGACGCTGCTCAGGCTAACGTCTATCGCTTTCTGTGGTGTCTTTATGTGCTAAAAACACTCTCTAACAAAATAGGATCAAAGTTTTGTGTCTTTAGTGTTAAAGCGTGGTCTAGAGGTGGTGATAGCGTCCCAGAATGTATATTTACGCCTTGAAAATTGTTACTCGCTGCAAGAGGTAATTTGGGGTGTTAATAGCAGAGTATACAATTCCAGGTAAGCAGTTTTAGTAATTCTTCGACGTCTTGTTAATATACCTGGTGAATATGTAGTGGCTAATGTACAATCCAATGCCGACGCTGCTCAGGCTAACGTCTATCGTTTTCTGTGTAGTATTTATGTGCTTAAACAGTCTCTAAGACACATTAGGATCAAAGTTTTGTCTCTTTAGTGTTAAAGCGTCGTCTAGAGGTGGTTATAGCGTTCCAGAATGTATATTTATGCCTTGAAAATTGTTACTCGCTGCATGAGATAATTTGGGGTGTTAATATGCAGAGCATACAATTCGAGGAGAGCAGTTTTAGCAATTCTTCGACGACTTGTTATTATAACGAAAGTATATGGAGTGGCGAATGTAAAATCCAATACACAAGTTGCTTAGGCTAACGTCTATCATTTTCTGTGGTGTCTCTATGTGCTAAAAACAATTTCTAAAACACATTAGGATCTAAGTTTTGTGTCTTTAGTGTTAAAGCGTCGTCTAGAGGTAGTTATAATGTTACAAAATGTAAATTTACGCCTAGAATATTATTACTCGCTGGTTGAGGTAATTTCGGGTGTTAATATGCAGAGCATACAATTCTAGGGAAGCAGTTTTAGCAATTCTTCGACGACTTGTTATTATAACAAAAGTATATGGAGTGGTGAATGTAAAATCCAATACACAAGTTGCTTAGGCTAACGTCTATCGCTTCCTGCAGTGTCTTTAAGTGCTAAAAAAGTCTCTAAGACACATTAGGATCAAAGTTTTGTGTCTTTAGTGTTAAAGCGTGGTCTAGAGGTGGTGATAGCGTCCCAGAATGTATATTTACGCCTTGAAAATTGTTACTCGCTGCAAGAGGTAATTTGGGGTGTTAATAGCAGAGTATACAATTCCAGGTAAGCAGTTTTAGTAATTCTTCGACGTCTTGTTAATATACCTGGTGAATATGTAGTGGCTAATGTACAATCCAATGCCGACGCTGCTCAGGCTAACGTCTATCGTTTTCTGTGTAGTATTTATGTGCTTAAACAGTCTCTAAGACACATTAGGATCAAAGTTTTGTCTCTTTAGTGTTAAAGCGTCGTCTAGAGGTGGTTATAGCGTTCCAGAATGTATATTTATGCCTTGAAAATTGTTACTCGCTGCATGAGATAATTTGGGGTGTTAATATGCAGAGCATACAATTCGAGGAGAGCAGTTTTAGCAATTCTTCGACGACTTGTTATTATAACGAAAGTATATGGAGTGGCGAATGTAAAATCCAATACACAAGTTGCTTAGGCTAACGTCTATCATTTTCTGTGGTGTCTCTATGTGCTAAAAACAATTTCTAAAACACATTAGGATCTAAGTTTTGTGTCTTTAGTGTTAAAGCGTCGTCTAGAGGTAGTTATAATGTTACAAAATGTAAATTTACGCCTAGAATATTATTACTCGCTGGTTGAGGTAATTTCGGGTGTTAATATGCAGAGCATACAATTCTAGGGAAGCAGTTTTAGCAATTCTTCGACGACTTGTTATTATAACAAAAGTATATGGAGTGGTGAATGTAAAATCCAATACACAAGTTGCTTAGGCTAACGTCTATCGCTTCCTGCAGTGTCTTTAAGTGCTAAAAAAGTCTCTAAGACACATTAGGATCAAAGTTTTGTGTCTTTAGTGTTAAAGCGTCGTCTAGAGGTGGTTATAGCGTCCCAGAATGTATATTTTTGCCTTGAAAATTGTTAATCGCTGCATGAGGTAATTTGGGGTGTTATTATGCAGAGCATACAATTTAAGGGAAGTAGTTTTAGCAATTCTTCGCCGTCTTGTTATTATACCTGGCGAATATCTAGTGGCTAATGTAAAATCCAATGCACAAGTTGCTCAGGCTAACGTCTATCGCTTTCTGCAGTGTCTTTAAGTGCTAAAAAAGTCTCTAAGACACATTAGGATCAAAGTTTTGTGTCTTTAGTGTTAAAGCGTCGTCTAGAGGTGGTTATAGCGTCCCAGAATGTATATTTACGCCTTGAAAATTGTTACTCGCTGCATGAGGTAATTTGGGGTGTTAATAGCAGAGCATACAATTCCAGGTAAGCAGTTTTTGTAATTCTTCGACGTCTTGTTATTATACCTGGTGAATATGTAGCGGCTAATGTACAATCCAATGCCGACGCTGCTCAGGCTAACGTCTATCGCTTTCTGTGTAGTATTTATGTGCTTAAACAGTCTCTAAGACACATTAGGATCAAAGTTTTGTCTATTTGGTGTTAAAGCGTCGTCTAGAGGTGGTTATAGCGTCCCAGAATGTATATTTACGCCTTGAAAATTGTTACTCGCTGCATGAGGTAATTTGGGGTGTTAATATGCAGAGCATACAATTCGAGGGGAGCAGTTTTAGCAATTCTTCGACGACTTGTTATTATAACGAAAGTATATGGAGTGGCGAATGTAAAATCCAATACACAAGTTGCTTAGGCTAACGTCTATCATTTTCTGTGGTGTCTCTATGTGCTAAAAACAATTTCTAAAACACATTAGGATCTAAGTTTTGTGTCTTTAGTGTTAAAGCGTCGTCTAGAGGAAGTTATAATGTTACAAAATGTAAATTTACGCCTTGAATATTGTTACTCGCTGGTTGAGGTAATTTCGGGTGTTAATATGCAGAGCATACAATTCGAGGGAAGCAGTTTTAGCAATTCTTCGACGACTTGTTATTATAACAAAGGTATATGGAGTGGCGAATGTAAAATCAAATACACAAGTTGCTTAGGCTAACGTCTATCGCTTTCTGCAGTGCCTTTAAGTGCTAAAAAAGTCTCTAAGACACATTAGGATCAAAGTTTTGTGTCTTTAGTGTTAAAGCGTGGTCTAGAGGTGGTGATAGCGTCCCAGAATGTATATTTACGCCTTGAAAATTGTTACTCGCTGCAAGAGGTAATTTGGGGTGTTAATAGCAGAGTATACAATTCCAGGCAACCAGTTTTAGTAATTCTTCGACGTCTTGTTATACCTGGTGAATATCTAGTGGCTAATGTACAATCCAATGCCGACGCTGCTCAGGCTAACGTCTATCGCTTTCTGTGGTGTCTTTATGTGCTAAAAACACTCTCTAACAAAATAGGATCAAAGTTTTGTGTCTTTAGTGTTAAAGCGTCGTCTAGAGGTGGTTATAGCGTTCCAGAATGTATATTTATGCCTTGAAAATTGTTACTCGCTGCATGAGGTAATTTGGGGTGTTAATATGCAGAGCATACAATTCGAGGGGAGCAGTTTTAGCAATTCTTCGACGACTTGTTATTATAACGAAAGTATATGGAGTGGCGAATGTAAAATCCAATACACAAGTTGCTTAGGCTAACGTCTATCATTTTCTGTGGTGTCTCTATGTGCTAAAAACAATTTCTAAAACACATTAGGATCTATGTTTTGTGTCTTTAGTGTTAAAGCGTCGTCTAGAGGAAGTTATAATGTTACAAAATGTAAATTTACGCCTTGAATATTGTTACTCGCTGGTTGAGGTAATTTCGGGTGTTAATATGCAGAGCATACAATTCGAGGGAAGCAGTTTTAGCAATTCTTCGACGACTTGTTATTATAACAAAAGTATATGGAGTGGCGAATGTAAAATCCAATACACAAGTTGCTTAGGCTAACGTCTATCGCTTTCTGCAGTGTCTTTAACTGCTAAAAAAGTCTCTAAGACACATTAGGATCAAAGTTTTGTGTCTTTAGTGTTAAAGCGTGGTCTAGAGGTGGTGATAGCGTCCCAGAATGTATATTTACGCCTTGAAAATTGTTACTCGCTGCATGAGGTAATTTGGGGTGTTAATAGCAGAGCATACAATTCCAGGCAAGCAGTTTTTGTAATTCTTCGACGTCTCGTTATTATACCTGGTGAATATGTAGTGGCTAATGTACAATCCAATGCCGACGCTGTTCAGGCTAACGTCTATCGCTTTCTGTGTAGTATTTATGTGCTTAAACAGTCTCTAAGACACATTAGGATCAAAGTTTTGTCTCTTTAGTGTTAAAGCGTCGTCTAGAGGTGGTTATAGCGTTCCAGAATGTATATTTATGCCTTGAAAATTGTTACTCGCTGCATGAGGTAATTTGGGGTGTTAATATGCAGAGCATACAATTCGAGGGAAGCAGTTTTAGCAATTCTTCGACGACTTGTTATTATAACAAATGTATATGGAGTGGCGAATGTAAAATCCAATACACAAGTTGCTTAGGCTAACGTCTATCATTTTCTGTGGTGTCTCTATGTGCTAAAAACAGTTTCTAAAACACATTAGGATCTAAGTTTTGTGTCTTTAGTGTTAAAGCGTCGTCTAGAGGAAGTTATAATGTTACAAAATTTAATTTACGCCTTGAAAATTGTTACTCGCTGGTTGAGGTAATTTCGGGTGTTAATATGCAGAGCATACAATTCCAGGGAAGCAGTTTTAGCAATTCTTCGACGTCTTGTTACTATACCTGGCGAATATCTAGTGGCTAATGTAAAATCTAATGCACAAGTTGCTCAGGCTAACGTCTATCGCTTTCTGCAGTGTCTTTAAGTGCTAAAAAAGTCTCTAAGACACATTAGGATCAAAGTTTTGTGTCTTTAGTGTTAAAGCGTCGTCTAGAGGTGGTTATAGCGTCCCAGAATGTATATTTACGCCTTGAAAATAGTTACTCGCTGCATGAGGTAATTTGGGGTGTTAATAGCAGAGCATACAATTCCAGGCAAGCAGTTTTTGTAATTCTTCGACGTCTTGTTATTATACCTGGTGAATATGTAGTGGCTAATGTACAATCCAATGCCGACGTTGCTCAGGCTAACGTCTATCGCTTTCTGTGGTGTCTTTATGTGCTAAAAACACTCTCTAACAAAATAGGATCAAAGTTTTTGTCTTTAGTGTTAAAACTTTGTCTAGAGGTGGTTATAGCGTCCCAGAATGTATATTTACGCCTTGAAAATAGTTACTCGCTGCATGAGGTAATTTGGGGTGTTAATAGCAGAGCATACAATTCCAGGCAAGCAGTTTTTGTAATTCTTCGACGTCTTGTTATTATACCTGGTGAATATGTAGTGGCTAATGTACAATCCAATGCCGACGTTGCTCAGGCTAACGTCTATCGCTTTCTGTGGTGTCTTTGTGTGCTAAAAACACTCTCTAACAAAATAGGATCAAAGTTTTTGTCTTTAGTGTTAAAACTTTGTCTAGAGGTGGTTATAGCGTTCCAAAATGTATATTTACGCCTTGAAAATTGTTACTCGGTGCGTGAGGTAATTTGGGGTGTTGATATGCAGAGTTCACTACTCTCGGAAAGCAGTTTTTGCAATTCTTCGACGACTTGTTATTATAACAGACGCACATGGAGTGGCGAATTTAAAATCCAATGCACAAGGTGCTCAGGCTAACGTCTATCGCTTTCTGCAGTGTCTTTAAGTGCTAAAAAAGTTTTTAAGACACATTAGGATCAAAGTTTTGTGTCTTTAGTGTTAAAGCGTCGTCTAGAGGAAGTTATAATGTTACAAAATGTATATTTACGCCTTGAAAATTGTTACTCGCTGCTTGAGCTAATTTGGGGTGTTAATATGCAAAGTTTACAACTCTCTGGAAGCAGTTTTAGCAATTCTTCGACGACTTGTTATTATAACAGAGGGATATGGAGTGGCGAATGTAAAATCCAATGCACAAGTTGCTCAGGCTAACGTCTATCGCTTTCTGTAGTGTCTTTATGTGCTAAAACAGTCTCTCAGACACATTAGGATCAAAGTTTAGTCTCTTTAGTGTTAAAGGCGTCGTCTAGAGGAAGTTATAAGTTACAAAATGTAAATTTACGCCTTGAATATTGTTACTCGCTGCATGAGGTAATTTGGGGTGTTTAATATGCACAGTTTACAACTCTCTGGAAGCAGTTTTAGCAATTCTTCGACGACTTGTTATTATAACAGAGGGATATGGAGTGGCGAATGTAAAATCCAATACACAAGTTGCTCAGGCTAACGTCTATCGCTTTCTGCAGTGTATTTAAGTTCTAAAAAAGTTTCTAAGACACAATAGGATCAAATTTTTGTCTCTTTAATGTTAAAGCGTCGTCTAGAGGAAGTTATAAGTTACAACATGTAAATTTACGCCTTGAATATTGTTACTCGCTGGATGAGGTAATTTGGGGTGTTAATAGCAGAGCATACAAATCCAGGTAAGCAGTTTAGTAATTCTTCGACGTCTTGTTATTATACCTGGTGAATATGTAGTGGCTAATGTACAATCCAATGCCGACGCTGCTCAGGCTAACGTCTATCGCTTTCTGTGTAGTATTTATGTGCTTAAACAGTCTCTAAGACACATTAGGATCAAAGTTTTGTCTCTTTAGTGTTAAATCGTCGTCTAGAGGTGGTTATAGCGTTCCAGAATGTATATTTATGCCTTGAAAATTGTTACTCGCTGCATGAGGTAATTTGGGGTGTTAATATGCAGAGCATACAATTCGAGGAGAACAGTTTTAGCAATTCTTCGACGACTTGTTATTATAACGAAAGTATATGGAGTGGCGAATGTAAAATCCAATACACAAGTTGCTTAGGCTAACGTCTATCATTTTCTGTGGTGTCTCTATGTGCTAAAAACAATTTCTAAAACACATTAGGATCTAAGTTTTGTGTCTTTAGTGTTAAAGCGTCGTCTAGAGGAAGTTATAATGTTACAAAATGTAAATTTACGCCTTGAATATTGTTACTCGCTGGTTGAGGTAATTTCGGGTGTTAATATGCAGAGCATACAATTCGAGGGAAGCAGTTTTAGCAATTCTTCGACGACTTGTTATTATAACAAAAGTATATGGAGTGGCGAATGTAAAATCCAATACACAAGTTGCTTAGGCTAACGTCTATCGCTTTCTGCAATGTCTTTAACTGCTAAAAAAGTCTCTAAGACACATTAGGATCAAAGTTTTGTGTCTTTAGTGTTAAAGCGTGGTCTAGAGGTGGTGATAGCGTCCCAGAATGTATATTTACGCCTTGAAAATTGTTACTCGCTGCAAGAGGTAATTTGGGGTGTTAATAGCAGAGTATACAATTCCAGGTAAGCAGTTTTAGTAATTCTTCGACGTCTTGTTATTATACCTGGTGAATATGTAGTGGCTAATGTACAATCCAATGCCGACGCTGCTCAGGCTAACGTCTATCGTTTTCTGTGTAGTATTTATGTGCTTAAACAGTCTCTAAGACACATTAGGATCAAAGTTTTGTCTCTTTAGTGTTAAAGCGTCGTCTAGAGGTGGTTATAGCGTTCCAGAATGTATATTTATGCCTTGAAAATTGTTACTCGCTGCATGAGGTAATTTGGGGTGTTAATATGCAGAGCATACAATTTAAGGGAAGTAGTTTTAGCAATTCTTCGACGACTTGTTATTATAACAAGATGGAGTGGCGAATGTAAAACCCAATACACAAGTTGCTTAGGCTAACGTCTATCATTTTCTGTGGTGTCTCTATGTGCTAAAAACAATTTCTAAAACACATTAGGATCTAAGTTTTGTGTCTTTAGTGTTAAAGCGTCGTCTAGAGGAAGTTATAATGTTACAAAATGTAAATTTACGCCTTGAATATTATTACTCGCTGGTTGAGGTAATTTCGGGTGTTAATATGCAGAGCATACAATTCGAGGGAAGCAGTTTTAGCAATTCTTCGACGACTTGTTATTATAACAAAAGTATATGGAGTGGTGAATGTAAAATCCAATACACAAGTTGCTTAGGCTAACGTCTATCGCTTCCTGCAGTGTCTTTAAGTGCTAAAAAAGTCTCTAAGACACATTAGGATCAAAGTTTTGTGTCTTTAGTGTTAAAGCGTCGTCTAGAGGTGGTTATAGCGTCCCAGAATGTATATTTATGCCTTGAAAATTGTTAATCGCTGCATGAGGTAATTTGGGGTGTTAATATGCAGAGCATACAATTTAAGGGAAGTAGTTTTAGCAATTCTTCGACGACTTATTATAACAAGATGGAGTGGCGAATGTAAAATCCAATACACAAGTTGCTTAGGCTAACGTCTATCATTTTCTGTGGTGTCTCTATGTGCTAAAAACAGTTTCTAAAACACATTAGGTGTAAGTTTTGTGTCTTTAGTGTTAAAGCGTCGTCTAGAGGAAGTTATAATGTTACAAAATGTAAATTTACGCCTTGAAAATTGTTACTCGCTGGTTGAGGTAATTTGGGGTGTTAATATGCAGAGCATACAATTCCAGGCAAGCAGTTTTTGTAATTCTTCGACGTCTTGTTATTATACCTGGTGAATATGTAGTGGCTAATGTACAATCCAATGCCGACGCTGCTCAGGCTAACGTCTATCGCTTTCTGTGTAGTATTTATGTGCTTAAACAGTCTCTAAGACACATTGGGATCAAAGTTTTGTCTCTTTAGTGTTAAAGCGTCGTCTAGAGGTGGTTATAGCGTTCCAGAATGTATATTTATGCCTTGAAAATTGTTACTCGCTGCATGAGGTAATTTGGGGTGTTAATATGCAGAGCATACAATTCGAGGGGAGCAGTTTTAGCAATTCTTCGACGACTTGTTATTATAACGAAAGTATATGGAGTGGCGAATGTAAAATCCAATACACAAGTTGCTTAGGCTAACGTCTATCATTTTCTGTGGTGTCTCTATGTGCTAAAAACAATTTCTAAAACACATTAGGATCTAAGTTTTGTGTCTTTAGTGTTAAAGCGTCGTCTAGAGGAAGTTATAATGTTACAAAATGTAAATTTACGCCTTGAATATTGTTACTCGCTGGTTGAGGTAATTTCGGGTGTTAATATGCAGAGCATACAATTCGAGGGAAGCAGTTTTAGCAATTCTTCGACGACTTGTTATTATAACAAAAGTATATGGAGTGGCGAATGTAAAATCCAATACACAAGTTGCTTAGGCTAACGTCTATCGCTTTCTGCAGTGTCTTTAACTGCTAAAAAAGTCTCTAAGACACATTAGGATCAAAGTTTTGTGTCTTTAGTGTTAAAGCGTGGTCTAGAGGTGGTGATAGCGTCCGAGAATGTATATTTACGCCTTGAAAATTGTTACTCGCTGCAAGAGGTAATTTGGGGTGTTAATAGCAGAGTATACAATTCCGGGCAACCAGTTTTTGTAATTCTTCGACGTCTTGTTATTATACCTGGTGAATATCTAGTGGCTAATGTACAATCCAATGCCGACGCTGCTCAGGCTAACGTCTATCGCTTTCTGTGGTGTCTTTATGTGCTAAAAACACTCTCTAACAAAATAGGATCAAAGTTTTGTGTCTTTAGTGTTAAAGCGTCGTCTAGAGGTGGTTATAGCGTTCCAGAATGTATATTTATGCCTTGAAAATTGTTACTCGCTGCATGAGGTAATTTGGGGTGTTAATATGCAGAGCATACAATTCGAGGGGAGCAGTTTTAGCAATTCTTCGACGACTTGTTATTATAACGAAAGTATATGGAGTGGCGAATGTAAAATCCAATACACAAGTTGCTTAGGCTAACGTCTATCATTTTCTGTGGTGTCTCTATGTGCTAAAAACAATTTCTAAAACACATTAGGATCTAAGTTTTGTGTCTTTAGTGTTAAAGCGTCGTCTAGAGGAAGTTATAATGTTAAAAAATGTAAATTTACGCCTTGAATATTGTTACTCGCTGGTTGAGGTAATTTCGGGTGTTAATATGCAGAGCATACAATTCGAGGGAAGCAGTTTTAGCAATTCTTCGACGACTTGTTATTATAACAAAAGTATATGGTGTGGCGAATGTAAAATCCAATACACAAGTTGCTTAGGCTAACGTCTATCATTTTCTGTGGTGTCTCTATGTGCTAAAAACAATTTCTAAAACACATTAGGATCAAAGTTTTGTCTCTTTAGTGTTAAAGGCGTCGTCTAGAGGAAGTTATAAGTTACAAAATGTAAATTTACGCCTTGAATATTGTTACTCGCTGCATGAGGTAATTTGGGGTGTTTAATATGCACAGTTTACAACTCTCTGGAAGCAGTTTTAGCAATTCTTCGACGACTTGTTATTATAACAGAGGGATATGGAGTGGCGAATGTAAAATCCAATACACAAGTTGCTCAGGCTAACGTCTATCGCTTTCTGCAGTGTATTTAAGTTCTAAAAAATTTTCTAAGACACAATAGGATCAAATTTTTGTCTCTTTAATGTTAAAGCGTCGTCTAGAGGAAGTTATAAGTTACAACATGTAAATTTACGCCTTGAATATTGTTACTCGCTGGATGAGGTAATTTGGGGTGTTAATAGCAGAGCATACAAATCCAGGTAAGCAGTTTAGTAATTCTTCGACGTCTTGTTATTATACCTGGTGAATATGTAGTGGCTAATGTACAATCCAATGCCGACGCTGCTCAGGCTAACGTCTATCGCTTTCTGTGTAGTATTTATGTGCTTAAACAGTCTCTAAGACACATTAGGATCAAAGTTTTGTCTCTTTAGTGTTAAATCGTCGTCTAGAGGTGGTTATAGCGTTCCAGAATGTATATTTATGCCTTGAAAATTGTTACTCGCTGCATGAGGTAATTTGGGGTGTTAATATGCAGAGCATACAATTCGAGGAGAACAGTTTTAGCAATTCTTCGACGACTTGTTATTATAACGAAAGTATATGGAGTGGCGAATGTAAAATCCAATACACAAGTTGCTTAGGCTAACGTCTATCATTTTCTGTGGTGTCTCTATGTGCTAAAAACAATTTCTAAAACACATTAGGATCTAAGTTTTGTGTCTTTAGTGTTAAAGCGTCGTCTAGAGGAAGTTATAATGTTACAAAATGTAAATTTACGCCTTGAATATTGTTACTCGCTGGTTGAGGTAATTTCGGGTGTTAATATGCAGAGCATACAATTCGAGGGAAGCAGTTTTAGCAATTCTTCGACGACTTGTTATTATAACAAAAGTATATGGAGTGGCGAATGTAAAATCCAATACACAAGTTGCTTAGGCTAACGTCTATCGCTTTCTGCAGTGTCTTTAACTGCTAAAAAAGTCTCTAAGACACATTAGGATCAAAGTTTTGTGTCTTTAGTGTTAAAGCGTGGTCTAGAGGTGGTGATAGCGTCCCAGAATGTATATTTACGCCTTGAAAATTGTTACTCGCTGCAAGAGGTAATTTGGGGTGTTAATAGCAGAGTATACAATTCCAGGTAAGCAGTTTTAGTAATTCTTCGACGTCTTGTTATTATACCTGGTGAATATGTAGTGGCTAATGTACAATCCAATGCCGACGCTGCTCAGGCTAACGTCTATCGTTTTCTGTGTAGTATTTATGTGCTTAAACAGTCTCTAAGACACATTAGGATCAAAGTTTTGTCTCTTTAGTGTTAAAGCGTCGTCTAGAGGTGGTTATAGCGTTCCAGAATGTATATTTATGCCTTGAAAATTGTTACTCGCTGCATGAGGTAATTTGGGGTGTTAATATGCAGAGCATACAATTCGAGGAGAGCAGTTTTAGCAATTCTTCGACGACTTGTTATTATAACGAAAGTATATGGAGTGGCGAATGTAAAATCCAATACACAAGTTGCTTAGGCTAACGTCTATCATTTTCTGTGGTGTCTCTATGTGCTAAAAACAATTTCTAAAACACATTAGGATCTAAGTTTTGTGTCTTTAGTGTTAAAGCGTCGTCTAGAGGAAGTTATAATGTTACAAAATGTAAATTTACGCCTTGAATATTATTACTCGCTGGTTGAGGTAATTTCGGGTGTTAATATGCAGAGCATACAATTCGAGGGAAGCAGTTTTAGCAATTCTTCGACGACTTGTTATTATAACAAAAGTATATGGAGTGGTGAATGTAAAATCCAATACACAAGTTGCTTAGGCTAACGTCTATCGCTTCCTGCAGTGTCTTTAAGTGCTAAAAAAGTCTCTAAGACACATTAGGATCAAAGTTTTGTGTCTTTAGTGTTAAAGCGTCGTCTAGAGGTGGTTATAGCGTCCCAGAATGTATATTTATGCCTTGAAAATTGTTAATCGCTGCATGAGGTAATTTGGGGTGTTAATATGCAGAGCATACAATTTAAGGGAAGTAGTTTTAGCAATTCTTCGACGACTTATTATAACAAGATGGAGTGGCGAATGTAAAATCCAATACACAAGTTGCTTAGGCTAACGTCTATCATTTTCTGTGGTGTCTCTATGTGCTACAAACAGTTTCTAAAACACATTAGGATCTAAGTTTTGTGTCTTTAGTGTTAAAGCGTCGTCTAGAGGAAGTTATAATGTTACAAAATGTAAATTTACGCCTTGAAAATTGTTACTCGCTGGTTGAGGTAATTTCGGGTGTTAATATGCAGAGCATACAATTCCAGGGAAGCAGTTTTAGCAATTCTTCGCCGTCTTGTTATTATACCTGGCGAATATCTAGTGGCTAATGTAAAATCCAATGCACAAGTTGCTCAGGCTAACGTCTATCGCTTTCTGCAGTGTCTTTAAGTGCTAAACAAGTCTCTAAGACACATTAGGATCAAAGTTTTGTGTCTTTAGTGTTAAAGCGTCGTCTAGAGGTGGTTATAGCGTCCCAGAATGTATATTTACGCCTTGAAAATTGTTACTCGCTGCATGAGGTAATTTGGGGTGTTAATAGCAGAGCATACAATTCCAGGTAAGCAGTTTTTGTAATTCTTCGACGTCTTGTTATTATACTTGGTGAATATGTAGCGGCTAATGTACAATCCAATGCCGACGCTGCTCAGGCTAACGTCTATCGCTTTCTGTATAGTATTTATGTGCTTAAACAGTCTCTAAGACACATTAGGATCAAAGTTTTGTCTATTTGGTGTTAAAGCGTCGTCTAGAGGTGGTTATAGCGTTCCAGAATGTATATTTATGCCTTGAAAATTGTTACTCGCTGCATGAGGTAATTTGGGGTGTTAATATGCAGAGCATACAATTCGAGGGGAGCAGTTTTAGCAATTCTTCGACGACTTGTTATTATAACGAAAGTATTTGGAGTGGCGAATGTAAAATCCAATACACAAGTTGCTTAGGCTAACGTCTATCATTTTCTGTGGTGTCTCTATGTGCTAAAAACAATTTCTAAAACACATTAGGATCTAAGTTTTGTGTCTTTAGTGTTAAAGCGTCGTCTAGAGGAAGTTATAATGTTACAAAATGTAAATTTACGCCTTGAATATTGTTACTCGCTGGTTGAGGTAATTTCGGGTGTTAATATGCAGAGCATACAATTCGAGGGAAGCAGTTTTAGCAATTCTTCGACGACTTGTTATTATAACAAAAGTATATGGAGTGGCGAATGTAAAATCCAATACACAAGTTGCTTAGGCTAACGTCTATCGCTTTCTGCAGTGTCTTTAACTGCTAAAAAAGTCTCTAAGACACATTAGGATCAAAGTTTTGTGTCTTTAGTGTTAAAGCGTGGTCTAGAGGTGGTGATAGCGTCCCAGAATGTATATTTACGCCTTGAAAATTGTTACTCGCTGCATGAAGTAATTTGGGGTGCTAATAGCAGAGCATACAATTCCAGGCAAGCAGTTTTTGTAATTCTTCGACGTCTTGTTATTATACCTGGTGAATATGTAGTGGCTAATGTACAATCCAATGCCGACGCTGCTCAGGCTAACGTCTATCGCTTTCTGTGTAGTATTTATGTGCTTAAACAGTCTCTAAGACACATTGGGATCAAAGTTTTGTCTCTTTAGTGTTAAAGCGTCGTCTAGAGGTGGTTATAGCGTTCCAGAATGTATATTTATGCCTTGAAAATTGTTACTCGCTGCATGAGGTAATTTGGGGTGTTAATATGCAGAGCATACAATTCGAGGAGAGCAGTTTTAGCAATTCTTCGACGACTTGTTATTATAACGAAAGTATATGGAGTGGCGAATGTAAAATCCAATACACAAGTTGCTTAGGCTAACGTCTATCATTTTCTGTGGTGTCTCTATGTGCTAAAAACAATTTCTAAAACACATTAGGATCTAAGTTTTGTGTCTTTAGTGTTAAAGCGTCGTCTAGAGGAAGTTATAATGTTACAAAATGTAAATTTACGCCTTGAATATTGTTACTCGCTGGTTGAGGTAATTTCGGGTGTTAATATGCAGAGCATACAATTCGAGGGAAGCAGTTTTAGCAATTCTTCGACGACTTGTTATTATAACAAAAGTATATTGAGTGGCGAATGTAAAATCCAATACACAAGTTGCTTAGGCTAACGTCTATCGCTTTCTGCAGTGTCTTTAACTGCTAAAAAAGTCTCTAAGACACATTAGGATCAAAGTTTTGTGTCTTTAGTGTTAAAGCGTGGTCTAGAGGTGGTGATAGCGTCCGAGAATGTATATTTACGCCTTGAAAATTGTTACTTGCTGCAAGAGGTAATTTGGGGTGTTAATAGCAGAGTATACAATTCCGGGCAACCAGTTTTTGTAATTCTTCGACGTCTTGTTATTATACCTGGTGAATATCTAGTGGCTAATGTACAATCCAATGCCGACGCTGCTCAGGCTAACGTCTATCGCTTTCTGTGGTGTCTTTATGTGCTAAAAACACTCTCTAACAAAATAGGATCAAAGTTTTGTGTCTTTAGTGTTAAAGCGTCGTCTAGAGGTGGTTATAGCGTTCCAGAATGTATATTTATGCCTTGAAAATTGTTACTCGCTGCATGAGGTAATTTGGGGTGTTAATATGCAGAGCATACAATTCGAGGGGAGCAGTTTTAGCAATTCTTCGACGACTTGTTATTATAACGAAAGTATATGGAGTGGCGAATGTAAAATCCAATACACAAGTTGCTTAGGCTAACGTCTATCATTTTCTGTGGTGTCTCTATGTGCTAAAAACAATTTCTAAAACACATTAGGATCTAAGTTTTGTGTCTTTAGTGTTAAAGCGTCGTCTAGAGGAAGTTATAATGTTACAAAATGTAAATTTACGCCTTGAATATTGTTACTCGCTGGTTGAGGTAATTTCGGGTGTTAATATGCAGAGCATACAATTCGAGGGAAGCAGTTTTAGCAATTCTTCGACGACTTGTTATTATAACAAAAGTATATTGAGTGGCGAATGTAAAATCCAATACACAAGTTGCTTAGGCTAACGTCTATCGCTTTCTGCAGTGTCTTTAACTGCTAAAAAAGTCTCTAAGACACATTAGGATCAAAGTTTTGTGTCTTTAGTGTTAAAGCGTGGTCTAGAGGTGGTGATAGCGTCCGAGAATGTATATTTACGCCTTGAAAATTGTTACTCGCTGCAAGAGGTAATTTGGGGTGTTAATAGCAGAGTATACAATTCCGGGCAACCAGTTTTTGTAATTCTTCGACGTCTTGTTATTATACCTGGTGAATATCTAGTGGCTAATGTACAATCCAATGCCGACGCTGCTCAGGCTAACGTCTATCGCTTTCTGTGGTGTCTTTATGTGCTAAAAACACTCTCTAACAAAATAGGATCAAAGTTTTGTGTCTTTAGTGTTAAAGCGTCGTCTAGAGGTGGTTATAGCGTTCCAGAATGTATATTTATGCCTTGAAAATTGTTACTCGCTGCATGAGGTAATTTGGGGTGTTAATATGCAGAGCATACAATTCGAGGGGAGCAGTTTTAGCAATTCTTCGACGACTTGTTATTATAACGAAAGTATATGGAGTGGCGAATGTAAAATCCAATACACAAGTTGCTTAGGCTAACGTCTATCGCTTTCTGCAGTGTCTTTAACTGCTAAAAAAGTCTCTAAGACACATTAGGATCAAAGTTTTGTGTCTTTAGTGTTAAAGCGTGGTCTAGAGGTGGTGATAGCGTCCCAGAATGTATATTTACGCCTTGAAAATTGTTACTCGCTGCAAGAGGTAATTTGGGGTGTTAATAGCAGAGCATACAATTTAAGGGAAGTAGTTTTAGCAATTCTTCGACGTCTTGTTATTATACCTGGTGAATATGTAGTGGCTAATGTACAATCCAATGCCGACGCTGCTCAGGCTAACGTCTATCGTTTTCTGTGTAGTATTTATGTGCTTAAACAGTCTCTAAGATACATTAGGATCAAAGTTTTGTCTCTTTAGTGTTAAAGCGTCGTCTAGAGGTGGTTATAGCGTCCCAGAATGTATATTTATGCCTTGAAAATTGTTAATCGCTGCATGAGGTAATTTGGGGTGTTAATATGCAGAGCATACAATTTAAGGGAAGTAGTTTTAGCAATTCTTCGACGACTTATTATAACAAGATGGAGTGGCGAATGTAAAATCCAATACACAAGTTGCTTAGGCTAACGTCTATCATTTTCTGTGGTGTCTCTATGTGCTAAAAACAGTTTCTAAAACACATTAGGATCTAAGTTTTGTGTCTTTAGTGTTAAAGCGTCGTCTAGAGGAAGTTATAATGTTACAAAATGTAAATTTACGCCTTGAAAATTGTTACTCGCTGGTTGAGGTAATTTCGGGTGTTAATATGCAGAGCATACAATTCCAGGGAAGCAGTTTTAGCAATTCTTCGCCGTCTTGTTATTATACCTGGCGAATATCTAGTGGCTAATGTAAAATCCAATGCACAAGTTGCTCAGGCTAACGTCTATCGCTTTCTGCAGTGTCTTTAAGTGCTAAAAAAGTCTCTAAGACACATTAGGATCAAAGTTTTGTGTCTTTAGTGTTAAAGCGTCGTCTAGAGGTGGTTATAGCGTCCCAGAATGTATATTTACGCCTTGAAAATTGTTACTCGCTGCATGAGGTAATTTGGGGTGTTAATAGCAGAGCATACAATTCCAGGTAAGCAGTTTTTGTAATTCTTCGACGTCTTGTTATTATACTTGGTGAATATGTAGCGGCTAATGTACAATCCAATGCCGACGCTGCTCAGGCTAACGTCTATCGCTTTCTGTATAGTATTTATGTGCTTAAACAGTCTCTAAGACACATTAGGATCAAAGTTTTGTCTATTTGGTGTTAAAGCGTCGTCTAGAGGTGGTTATAGCGTTCCAGAATGTATATTTATGCCTTGAAAATTGTTACTCGCTGCATGAGGTAATTTGGGGTGTTAATATGCAGAGCATACAATTCGAGGGGAGCAGTTTTAGCAATTCTTCGACGACTTGTTATTATAACGAAAGTATTTGGAGTGGCGAATGTAAAATCCAATACACAAGTTGCTTAGGCTAACGTCTATCATTTTCTGTGGTGTCTCTATGTGCTAAAAACAATTTCTAAAACACATTAGGATCTAAGTTTTGTGTCTTTAGTGTTAAAGCGTCGTCTAGAGGAAGTTATAATGTTACAAAATGTAAATTTACGCCTTGAATATTGTTACTCGCTGGTTGAGGTAATTTCGGGTGTTAATATGCAGAGCATACAATTCGAGGGAAGCAGTTTTAGCAATTCTTCGACGACTTGTTATTATAACAAAAGTATATGGAGTGGCGAATGTAAAATCCAATACACAAGTTGCTTAGGCTAACGTCTATCGCTTTCTGCAGTGTCTTTAACTGCTAAAAAAGTCTCTAAGACACATTAGGATCAAAGTTTTGTGTCTTTAGTGTTAAAGCGTGGTCTAGAGGTGGTGATAGCGTCCCAGAATGTATATTTACGCCTTGAAAATTGTTACTCGCTGCATGAGGTAATTTGGGGTGCTAATAGCAGAGCATACAATTCCAGGCAAGCAGTTTTTGTAATTCTTCGACGTCTTGTTATTATACCTGGTGAATATGTAGTGGCTAATGTACAATCCAATGCCGACGCTGCTCAGGCTAACGTCTATCGCTTTCTGTGTAGTATTTATGTGCTTAAACAGTCTCTAAGACACATTGGGATCAAAGTTTTGTCTCTTTAGTGTTAAAGCGTCGTCTAGAGGTGGTTATAGCGTTCCAGAATGTATATTTATGCCTTGAAAATTGTTACTCGCTGCATGAGGTAATTTGGGGTGTTAATATGCAGAGCATACAATTCGAGGAGAGCAGTTTTAGCAATTCTTCGACGACTTGTTATTATAACGAAAGTATATGGAGTGGCGAATGTAAAATCCAATACACAAGTTGCTTAGGCTAACGTCTATCATTTTCTGTGGTGTCTCTATGTGCTAAAAACAATTTCTAAAACACATTAGGATCTAAGTTTTGTGTCTTTAGTGTTAAAGCGTCGTCTAGAGGAAGTTATAATGTTACAAAATGTAAATTTACGCCTTGAATATTGTTACTCGCTGGTTGAGGTAATTTCGGGTGTTAATATGCAGAGCATACAATTCGAGGGAAGCAGTTTTAGCAATTCTTCGACGACTTGTTATTATAACAAAAGTATATGGAGTGGCGAATGTAAAATCCAATACACAAGTTGCTTAGGCTAACGTCTATCGCTTTCTGCAGTGTCTTTAACTGCTAAAAAAGTCTCTAAGACACATTAGGATCAAAGTTTTGTGTCTTTAGTGTTAAAGCGTGGTCTAGAGGTGGTGATAGCGTCCGAGAATGTATATTTACGCCTTGAAAATTGTTACTCGCTGCAAGAGGTAATTTGGGGTGTTAATAGCAGAGTATACAATTCCGGGCAACCAGTTTTTGTAATTCTTCGACGTCTTGTTATTATACCTGGTGAATATCTAGTGTCTAATGTACAATCCAATGCCGACGCTGCTCAGGCTAACGTCTATCGCTTTCTGTGGTGTCTTTATGTGCTAAAAACACTCTCTAACAAAATAGGATCAAAGTTTTGTGTCTTTAGTGTTAAAGCGTCGTCTAGAGGTGGTTATAGCGTTCCAGAATGTATATTTATGCCTTGAAAATTGTTACTCGCTGCATGAGGTAATTTGGGGTGTTAATATGCAGAGCATACAATTCGAGGGGAGCAGTTTTAGCAATTCTTCGACGACTTGTTATTATAACAAAAGTATATGGAGTGGCGAATGTAAAATCCAATACACAAGTTGCTTAGGCTAACGTCTATCGCTTTCTGCAGTGTCTTTAACTGCTAAAAAAGTCTCTAAGACACATTAGGATCAAAGTTTTGTGTCTTTAGTGTTAAAGCGTCGTCTAGAGGAAGTTATAATGTTACAAAATGTAAATTTACGCCTTGAATATTGTTACTCGCTGGTTGAGGTAATTTCGGGTGTTAATATGCAGAGCATACAATTCGAGGGAAGCAGTTTTAGCAATTCTTCGACGACTTGTTATTATAACAAAAGTATATGGAGTGGTGAATGTAAAATCCAATACACAAGTTGCTTAGGCTAACGTCTATCGCTTCCTGCAGTGTCTTTAAGTGCTAAAAAAGTCTCTAAGACACATTAGGATCAAAGTTTTGTGTCTTTAGTGTTAAAGTGTCGTCTAGAGGTGGTTATAGCGTCCCAGAATGTATATTTATGCCTTGAAAATTGTTAATCGCTGCATGAGGTAATTTGGGGTGTTAATATGCAGAGCATACAATTTAAGGGAAGTAGTTTTAGCAATTCTTCGACGACTTGTTATTATAACAAGATGGAGTGGCGAATGTAAAATCCAATACACAAGTTGCTTAGGCTAACGTCTATCATTTTCTGTGGTGTCTCTATGTGCTAAAAACAGTTTCTAAAACACATTAGGATCTAAGTTTTGTGTCTTTAGTGTTAAAGCGTCGTCTAGAGGAAGTTATAATGTTACAAAATGTAAATTTACGCCTTGAAAATTGTTACTCGCTGGTTGAGGTAATTTCGGGTGTTAATATGCAGAGCATACAATTCCAGGGAAGCATTTTTAGCATTTCTTCGCCGTCTTGTTATTATACCTGGCGAATATCTAGTGGCTAATGTAAAATCCAATGCACAAGTTGCTCAGGCTAACGTCTATCGCTTTCTGCAGTGTCTTTAAATGCTAAAAAAGTCTCTAAGACACATTAGGATCAAAGTTTTGTGTCTTTAGTGTTAAAGCGTCGTCTAGAGGTGGTTATAGCGTCCCAGAATGTATATTTACGCCTTGAAAATTGTTACTCGCTGCATGAGGTAATTTGGGGTGTTAATATGCAGAGCATACAATTCGAGGAGAGCAGTTTTAGCAATTCTTCGACGACTTGTTATTATAACGAAAGTATATGGAGTGGCGAATGTAAAATCCAATACACAAGTTGCTTAGGCTAACGTCTATCATTTTCTGTGGTGTCTCTATGTGCTAAAAACAATTTCTAAAACACATTAGGATCTAAGTTTTGTGTCTTTAGTGTTAAAGCGTCGTCTAGAGGAAGTTATAATGTTACAAAATGTAAATTTACGCCTTGAATATTATTACTCGCTGGTTGAGGTAATTTCGGGTGTTAATATGCAGAGCATACAATTCGAGGGAAGCAGTTTTAGCAATTCTTCGACGACTTGTTATTATAACAAAAGTATATGGAGTGGTGAATGTAAAATCCAATACACAAGTTGCTTAGGCTAACGTCTATCGCTTCCTGCAGTGTCTTTAAGTGCTAAAAAAGTCTCTAAGACACATTAGGATCAAAGTTTTGTGTCTTTAGTGTTAAAGTGTCGTCTAGAGGTGGTTATAGCGTCCCAGAATGTATATTTATGCCTTGAAAATTGTTAATCGCTGCATGAGGTAATTTGGGGTGTTAATATGCAGAGCATACAATTTAAGGGAAGTAGTTTTAGCAATTCTTCGACGACTTGTTATTATAACAAGATGGAGTGGCGAATGTAAAATCCAATACACAAGTTGCTTAGGCTAACGTCTATCATTTTCTGTGGTGTCTCTATGTGCTAAAAACAGTTTCTAAAACACATTAGGATCTAAGTTTTGTGTCTTTAGTGTTAAAGCGTCGTCTAGAGGAAGTTATAATGTTACAAAATGTAAATTTACGCCTTGAAAATTGTTACTCGCTGGTTGAGGTAATTTCGGGTGTTAATATGCAGAGCATACAATTCCAGGGAAGCAGTTTTAGCAATTCTTCGCCGTTTTGTTATTATACCTGGCGAATATCTAGTGGCTAATGTAAAATCCAATGCACAAGTTGCTCAGGCTAACGTCTATCGCTTTCTGCAGTGTCTTTAAGTGCTAAAAAAGTCTCTAAGACACATTAGGATCAAAGTTTTGTGTCTTTAGTGTTAAAGCGTCGTCTAGAGGTGGTTATAGCGTCCCAGAATGTATATTTACGCCTTGAAAATTGTTACTCGCTGCATGAGGTAATTTGGGGTGTTAATAGCAGAGCATACAATTCCAGGTAAGCAGTTTTTGTAATTCTTCGACGACTTGTTATTATACCTGGTGAATATGTAGCGGCTAATGTACAATCCAATGCCGACGCTGCTCAGGCTAACGTCTATCGCTTTCTGTGTAGTATTTATGTGCTTAAACAGTCTCTAAGACACATTAAGATCAAAGTTTTGTCTATTTGATGTTAAAGCGTCGTCTAGAGGTGGTTATAGCGTTCCAGAATGTATATTTATGCCTTGAAAATTGTTACTCGCTGCATGAGGTAATTTGGGGTGTTAATAGCAGAGTATACAATTCCAGGCAACCAGTTTTTGTAATTCTTCGACGTCTTGTTATTATACCTGGTGAATATCTAGTGGCTAATGTACAATCCAATGCCGACGCTGCTCAGGCTAACGTCTATCGCTTTCTGTGGTGTCTTTATGTGCTAAAAACACTCTCTAACAAAATAGGATCAAAGTTTTGTGTCTTTAGTGTTAAAGCGTCGTCTAGAGGTGGTTATAGCGTTCCAGAATGTATATTTATGCCTTGAAAATTGTTACTCGCTGCATGAGGTAATTTGGGGTGTTAATATGCAGAGCATACAATTCGAGGGGAGCAGTTTTAGCAATTCTTCGACGACTTGTTATTATAACGAAAGTATATGGAGTGGCGAATGTAAAATCCAATACACAAGTTGCTTAGGCTAACGTCTATCATTTTCTGTGGTGTCTCTATGTGCTAAAAACAATTTCTAAAACACATTAGGATCTAAGTTTTGTGTCTTTAGTGTTAAAGCGTCGTCTAGAGGAAGTTATAATGTTACAAAATGTAAATTTACGCCTTGAATATTGTTACTCGCTGGTTGAGGTAATTTCGGGTGTTAATATGCAGAGCATACAATTCGAGGGAAGCAGTTTTAGCAATTCTTCGACGACTTGTTATTATAACAAAAGTATATGGAGTGGTGAATGTAAAATCCAATACACAAGTTGCTTAGGCTAACGTCTATCGCTTCCTGCAGTGTCTTTAAGTGCTAAAAAAGTCTCTAAGACACATTAGGATCAAAGTTTTGTGTCTTTAGTGTTAAAGCGTCGTCTAGAGGTGGTTATAGCGTCCCAGAATGTATATTTATGCCTTGAAAATTGTTAATCGCTGCATGAGGTAATTTGGGGTGTTAATATGCAGAGCATACAATTTAAGGGAAGTAGTTTTAGCAATTCTTCGACGACTTATTATAACAAGATGGAGTGGCGAATGTAAAATCCAATACACAAGTTGCTTAGGCTAACGTCTATCATTTTCTGTGGTGTCTCTATGTGCTACAAACAGTTTCTAAAACACATTAGGATCTAAGTTTTGTGTCTTTAGTGTTAAAGCGTCGTCTAGAGGAAGTTATAATGTTACAAAATGTAAATTTACGCCTTGAAAATTGTTACTCGCTGGTTGAGGTAATTTCGGGTGTTAATATGCAGAGCATACAATTCCAGGGAAGCAGTTTTAGCAATTCTTCGCCGTCTTGTTATTATACCTGGCGAATATCTAGTGGCTAATGTAAAATCCAATGCACAAGTTGCTCAGGCTAACGTCTATCGCTTTCTGCAGTGTCTTTAAGTGCTAAACAAGTCTCTAAGACACATTAGGATCAAAGTTTTGTGTCTTTAGTGTTAAAGCGTCGTCTAGAGGTGGTTATAGCGTCCCAGAATGTATATTTACGCCTTGAAAATTGTTACTCGCTGCATGAGGTAATTTGGGGTGTTAATAGCAGAGCATACAATTCCAGGTAAGCAGTTTTTGTAATTCTTCGACGTCTTGTTATTATACTTGGTGAATATGTAGCGGCTAATGTACAATCCAATGCCGACGCTGCTCAGGCTAACGTCTATCGCTTTCTGTATAGTATTTATGTGCTTAAACAGTCTCTAAGACACATTAGGATCAAAGTTTTGTCTATTTGGTGTTAAAGCGTCGTCTAGAGGTGGTTATAGCGTTCCAGAATGTATATTTATGCCTTGAAAATTGTTACTCGCTGCATGAGGTAATTTGGGGTGTTAATATGCAGAGCATACAATTCGAGGGGAGCAGTTTTAGCAATTCTTCGACGACTTGTTATTATAACGAAAGTATTTGGAGTGGCGAATGTAAAATCCAATACACAAGTTGCTTAGGCTAACGTCTATCATTTTCTGTGGTGTCTCTATGTGCTAAAAACAATTTCTAAAACACATTAGGATCTAAGTTTTGTGTCTTTAGTGTTAAAGCGTCGTCTAGAGGAAGTTATAATGTTACAAAATGTAAATTTACGCCTTGAATATTGTTACTCGCTGGTTGAGGTAATTTCGGGTGTTAATATGCAGAGCATACAATTCGAGGGAAGCAGTTTTAGCAATTCTTCGACGACTTGTTATTATAACAAAAGTATATGGAGTGGCGAATGTAAAATCCAATACACAAGTTGCTTAGGCTAACGTCTATCGCTTTCTGCAGTGTCTTTAACTGCTAAAAAAGTCTCTAAGACACATTAGGATCAAAGTTTTGTGTCTTTAGTGTTAAAGCGTGGTCTAGAGGTGGTGATAGCGTCCCAGAATGTATATTTACGCCTTGAAAATTGTTACTCGCTGCATGAGGTAATTTGGGGTGCTAATAGCAGAGCATACAATTCCAGGCAAGCAGTTTTTGTAATTCTTCGACGTCTTGTTATTATACCTGGTGAATATGTAGTGGCTAATGTACAATCCAATGCCGACGCTGCTCAGGCTAACGTCTATCGCTTTCTGTGTAGTATTTATGTGCTTAAACAGTCTCTAAGACACATTGGGATCAAAGTTTTGTCTCTTTAGTGTTAAAGCGTCGTCTAGAGGTGGTTATAGCGTTCCAGAATGTATATTTATGCCTTGAAAATTGTTACTCGCTGCATGAGGTAATTTGGGGTGTTAATATGCAGAGCATACAATTCGAGGAGAGCAGTTTTAGCAATTCTTCGACGACTTGTTATTATAACGAAAGTATATGGAGTGGCGAATGTAAAATCCAATACACAAGTTGCTTAGGCTAACGTCTATCATTTTCTGTGGTGTCTCTATGTGCTAAAAACAATTTCTAAAACACATTAGGATCTAAGTTTTGTGTCTTTAGTGTTAAAGCGTCGTCTAGAGGAAGTTATAATGTTACAAAATGTAAATTTACGCCTTGAATATTGTTACTCGCTGGTTGAGGTAATTTCGGGTGTTAATATGCAGAGCATACAATTCGAGGGAAGCAGTTTTAGCAATTCTTCGACGACTTGTTATTATAACAAAAGTATATGGAGTGGCGAATGTAAAATCCAATACACAAGTTGCTTAGGCTAACGTCTATCGCTTTCTGCAGTGTCTTTAACTGCTAAAAAAGTCTCTAAGACACATTAGGATCAAAGTTTTGTGTCTTTAGTGTTAAAGCGTGGTCTAGAGGTGGTGATAGCGTCCCAGAATGTATATTTACGCCTTGAAAATTGTTACTCGCTGCATGAGGTAATTTGGGGTGCTAATAGCAGAGCATACAATTCCAGGCAAGCAGTTTTTGTAATTCTTCGACGTCTTGTTATTATACCTGGTGAATATGTAGTGGCTAATGTACAATCCAATGCCGACGCTGCTCAGGCTAACGTCTATCGCTTTCTGTGTAGTATTTATGTGCTTAAACAGTCTCTAAGACACATTGGGATCAAAGTTTTGTCTCTTTAGTGTTAAAGCGTCGTCTAGAGGTGGTTATAGCGTTCCAGAATGTATATTTATGCCTTGAAAATTGTTACTCGCTGCATGAGGTAATTTGGGGTGTTAATATGCAGAGCATACAATTCGAGGAGAGCAGTTTTAGCAATTCTTCGACGACTTGTTATTATAACGAAAGTATATGGAGTGGCGAATGTAAAATCCAATACACAAGTTGCTTAGGCTAACGTCTATCATTTTCTGTGGTGTCTCTATGTGCTAAAAACAATTTCTAAAACACATTAGGATCTAAGTTTTGTGTCTTTAGTGTTAAAGCGTCGTCTAGAGGAAGTTATAATGTTACAAAATGTAAATTTACGCCTTGAATATTGTTACTCGCTGGTTGAGGTAATTTCGGGTGTTAATATGCAGAGCATACAATTCGAGGGAAGCAGTTTTAGCAATTCTTCGACGACTTGTTATTATAACAAAAGTATATGGAGTGGCGAATGTAAAATCCAATACACAAGTTGCTTAGGCTAACGTCTATCGCTTTCTGCAGTGTCTTTAACTGCTAAAAAAGTCTCTAAGACACATTAGGATCAAAGTTTTGTGTCTTTAGTGTTAAAGCGTGGTCTAGAGGTGGTGATAGCGTCCGAGAATGTATATTTACGCCTTGAAAATTGTTACTCGCTGCAAGAGGTAATTTGGGGTGTTAATAGCAGAGTATACAATTCCGGGCAACCAGTTTTTGTAATTCTTCGACGTCTTGTTATTATACCTGGTGAATATCTAGTGGCTAATGTACAATCCAATGCCGACGCTGCTCAGGCTAACGTCTATCGCTTTCTGTGGTGTCTTTATGTGCTAAAAACACTCTCTAACAAAATAGGATCAAAGTTTTGTGTCTTTAGTGTTAAAGCGTCGTCTAGAGGTGGTTATAGCGTTCCAGAATGTATATTTATGCCTTGAAAATTGTTACTCGCTGCATGAGGTAATTTGGGGTGTTAATATGCAGAGCATACAATTCGAGGGGAGCAGTTTTAGCAATTCTTCGACGACTTGTTATTATAACAAAAGTATATGGAGTGGCGAATGTAAAATCCAATACACAAGTTGCTTAGGCTAACGTCTATCGCTTTCTGCAGTGTCTTTAACTGCTAAAAAAGTCTCTAAGACACATTAGGATCAAAGTTTTGTGTCTTTATTGTTAAAGCGTCGTCTAGAGGAAGTTATAATGTTACAAAATGTAAATTTACGCCTTGAATATTGTTACTCGCTGGTTGAGGTAATTTCGGGTGTTAATATGCAGAGCATACAATTCGAGGGAAGCAGTTTTAGCAATTCTTCGACGACTTGTTATTATAACAAAAGTATATGGAGTGGCGAATGTAAAATCCAATACACAAGTTGCTTAGGCTAACGTCTATCGCTTTCTGCAGTGTCTTTAACTGCTAAAAAAGTCTCTAAGACACATTAGGATCAAAGTTTTGTGTCTTTAGTGTTAAAGCGTGGTCTAGAGGTGGTGATAGCGTCCCAGAATGTATATTTACGCCTTGAAAAGTGTTACTCGCTGCAAGAGGTAATTTGGGGTGTTAATAGCAGAGTATACAATTCCAGGTAAGCAGTTTTAGTAATTCTTCGACGTCTTGTTATTATACCTGGTGAATATGTAGTGGCTAATGTACAATCCAATGCCGACGCTGCTCAGGCTAACGTCTATCGTTTTCTGTGTAGTATTTATGTGCTTAAACAGTCTCTAAACACATTAGGATCAAAGTTTTGTCTCTTTAGTGTTAAAGCGTCGTCTAGAGGTGGTTATAGCGTTCCAGAATGTATATTTATGCCTTGAAAATTGTTACTCGCTGCATGAGGTAATTTGGGGTGTTAATATGCAGAGCATACAATTCGAGGAGAGCAGTTTTAGCAATTCTTCGACGACTTGTTATTATAACGAAAGTATATGGAGTGGCGAATGTAAAATCCAATACACAAGTTGCTTAGGCTAACGTCTATCATTTTCTGTGGTGTCTCTATGTGCTAAAAACAATTTCTAAAACACATTAGGATCTAAGTTTTGTGTCTTTAGTGTTAAAGCGTCGTCTAGAGGAAGTTATAATATTACAAAATGTAAATTTACGCCTTGAATATTATTACTCGCTGGTTGAGGTAATTTCGGGTGTTAATATGCAGAGCATACAATTCGAGGGAAGCAGTTTTAGCAATTCTTCGACGACTTGTTATTATAACAAAAGTATATGGAGTGGTGAATGTAAAATCCAATACACAAGTTGCTTAGGCTAACGTCTATCGCTTCCTGCAGTGTCTTTAAGTGCTAAAAAAGTCTCTAAGACACATTAGGATCAAAGTTTTGTGTCTTTAGTGTTAAAGTGTCGTCTAGAGGTGGTTATAGCGTCCCAGAATGTATATTTATGCCTTGAAAATTGTTAATCGCTGCATGAGGTAATTTGGGGTGTTAATATGCAGAGCATACAATTTAAGGGAAGTAGTTTTAGCAATTCTTCGACGACTTGTTATTATAACAAGATGGAGTGGCGAATGTAAAATCCAATACACAAGTTGCTTAGGCTAACGTCTATCATTTTCTGTGGTGTCTCTATGTGCTAAAAACAGTTTCTAAAACACATTAGGATCTAAGTTTTGTGTCTTTAGTGTTAAAGCGTCGTCTAGAGGAAGTTATAATGTTACAAAATGTAAATTTACGCCTTGAAAATTGTTACTCGCTGGTTGAGGTAATTTCGGGTGTTAATATGCAGAGCATACAATTCCAGGGAAGCATTTTTAGCATTTCTTCGCCGTCTTGTTATTATACCTGGCGAATATCTAGTGGCTAATGTAAAATCCAATGCACAAGTTGCTCAGGCTAACGTCTATCGCTTTCTGCAGTGTCTTTAAATGCTAAAAAAGTCTCTAAGACACATTAGGATCAAAGTTTTGTGTCTTTAGTGTTAAAGCGTCGTCTAGAGGTGGTTATAGCGTCCCAGAATGTATATTTACGCCTTGAAAATTGTTACTCGCTGCATGAGGTAATTTGGGGTGTTAATATGCAGAGCATACAATTCGAGGAGAGCAGTTTTAGCAATTCTTCGACGACTTGTTATTATAACGAAAGTATATGGAGTGGCGAATGTAAAATCCAATACACAAGTTGCTTAGGCTAACGTCTATCATTTTCTGTGGTGTCTCTATGTGCTAAAAACAATTTCTAAAACACATTAGGATCTAAGTTTTGTGTCTTTAGTGTTAAAGCGTCGTCTAGAGGAAGTTATAATGTTACAAAATGTAAATTTACGCCTTGAATATTATTACTCGCTGGTTGAGGTAATTTCGGGTGTTAATATGCAGAGCATACAATTCGAGGGAAGCAGTTTTAGCAATTCTTCGACGACTTGTTATTATAACAAAAGTATATGGAGTGGTGAATGTAAAATCCAATACACAAGTTGCTTAGGCTAACGTCTATCGCTTCCTGCAGTGTCTTTAAGTGCTAAAAAAGTCTCTAAGACACATTAGGATCAAAGTTTTGTGTCTTTAGTGTTAAAGTGTCGTCTAGAGGTGGTTATAGCGTCCCAGAATGTATATTTATGCCTTGAAAATTGTTAATCGCTGCATGAGGTAATTTGGGGTGTTAATATGCAGAGCATACAATTTAAGGGAAGTAGTTTTAGCAATTCTTCGACGACTTGTTATTATAACAAGATGGAGTGGCGAATGTAAAATCCAATACACAAGTTGCTTAGGCTAACGTCTATCATTTTCTGTGGTGTCTCTATGTGCTAAAAACAGTTTCTAAAACACATTAGGATCTAAGTTTTGTGTCTTTAGTGTTAAAGCGTCGTCTAGAGGAAGTTATAATGTTACAAAATGTAAATTTACGCCTTGAAAATTGTTACTCGCTGGTTGAGGTAATTTCGGGTGTTAATATGCAGAGCATACAATTCCAGGGAAGCAGTTTTAGCAATTCTTCGCCGTTTTGTTATTATACCTGGCGAATATCTAGTGGCTAATGTAAAATCCAATGCACAAGTTGCTCAGGCTAACGTCTATCGCTTTCTGCAGTGTCTTTAAGTGCTAAAAAAGTCTCTAAGACACATTGGGATCAAAGTTTTGTGTCTTTAGTGTTAAAGCGTCGTCTAGAGGTGGTTATAGCGTCCCAGAATGTATATTTACGCCTTGAAAATTGTTACTCGCTGCATGAGGTAATTTGGGGTGTTAATAGCAGAGCATACAATTCCAGGTAAGCAGTTTTTGTAATTCTTCGACGACTTGTTATTATACCTGGTGAATATGTAGCGGCTAATGTACAATCCAATGCCGACGCTGCTCAGGCTAACGTCTATCGCTTTCTGTGTAGTATTTATGTGCTTAAACAGTCTCTAAGACACATTAAGATCAAAGTTTTGTCTATTTGATGTTAAAGCGTCGTCTAGAGGTGGTTATAGCGTTCCAGAATGTATATTTATGCCTTGAAAATTGTTACTCGCTGCATGAGGTAATTTGGGGTGTTAATAGCAGAGTATACAATTCCAGGCAACCAGTTTTTGTAATTCTTCGACGTCTTGTTATTATACCTGGTGAATATCTAGTGGCTAATGTACAATCCAATGCCGACGCTGCTCAGGCTAACGTCTATCGCTTTCTGTGGTGTCTTTATGTGCTAAAAACACTCTCTAACAAAATAGGATCAAAGTTTTGTGTCTTTAGTGTTAAAGCGTCGTCTAGAGGTGGTTATAGCGTTCCAGAATGTATATTTATGCCTTGAAAATTGTTACTCGCTGCATGAGGTAATTTGGGGTGTTAATATGCAGAGCATACAATTCGAGGGGAGCAGTTTTAGCAATTCTTCGACGACTTGTTATTATAACGAAAGTATATGGAGTGGCGAATGTAAAATCCAATACACAAGTTGCTTAGGCTAACGTCTATCATTTTCTGTGGTGTCTCTATGTGCTAAAAACAATTTCTAAAACACATTAGGATCTAAGTTTTGTGTCTTTAGTGTTAAAGCGTCGTCTAGAGGAAGTTATAATGTTACAAAATGTAAATTTACGCCTTGAATATTGTTACTCGCTGGTTGAGGTAATTTCGGGTGTTAATATGCAGAGCATACAATTCGAGGGAAGCAGTTTTAGCAATTCTTCGACGACTTGTTATTATAACAAAAGTATATGGTGTGGCGAATGTAAAATCCAATACACAAGTTGCTTAGGCTAACGTCTATCGCTTTCTGCAGTGTCTTTAACTGCTAAAAAAGTCTCTAAGACACATTAGGATCAAAGTTTTGTGTCTTTAGTGTTAAAGCGTGGTCTAGAGGTGGTGATAGCGTCCCAGAATGTATATTTACGCCTTGAAAATTGTTACTCGCTGCATGAGGTAATTTGAGGTGCTAATAGCAGAGCATACAATTCCAGGCAAGCAGTTTTTGTAATTCTTCGACGTCTTGTTATTATACCTGGTGAATATGTAGTGGCTAATGTACAATCCAATGCCGACGCTGCTCAGGCTAACGTCTATCGCTTTCTGTGTAGTATTTATGTGCTTAAACAGTCTCTAAGACACATTAGGATCAAAGTTTTGTCTCTTTAGTGTTAAAGCGTCGTCTAGAGGTGGTTATAGCGTTCCAGAATGTATATTTATGCCTTGAAAATTGTTACTCGCTGCATGAGGTAATTTGGGGTGTTAATATGCAGAGCATACAATTCGAGGAGAGTAGTTTTAGCAATTCTTCGACGACTTGTTATTATAACGAAAGTATATGGAGTGGCGAATGTAAAATCCAATACACAAGTTGCTTAGGCTAACGTCTATCATTTTCTGTGGTGTCTCTATGTGCTAAAAACAATTTCTAAAACACATTAGGATCTAAGTTTTGTGTTTTTAGTGTTAAAGCGTCGTCTAGAGGAAGTTATAATGTTACAAAATGTAAATTTACGCCTTGAATATTATTACTCGCTGGTTGAGGTAATTTCGGGTGTTAATATGCAGAGCATACAATTCGAGGGAAGCAGTTTTAGCAATTCTTCGACGACTTGTTATTATAACAAAAGTATATGGAGTGGTGAATGTAAAATCCAATACACAAGTTGCTTAGGCTAACGTCTATCGCTTCCTGCAGTGTCTTTAAGTGCTAAAAAAGTCTCTAAGACACATTAGGATCAAAGTTTTGTGTCTTTAGTGTTAAAGCGTCGTCTAGAGGTGGTTATAGCGTCCCAGAATGTATATTTATGCCTTGAAAATTGTTAATCGCTGCATGAGGTAATTTGGGGTGCTAATAGCAGAGCATACAATTCCAGGCAAGCAGTTTTTGTAATTCTTCGACGTCTTGTTATTATACCTGGTGAATATGTAGTGGCTAATGTACAATCCAATGCCGACGCTGCTCAGGCTAACGTCTATCGCTTTCTGTGTAGTATTTATGTGCTTAAACAGTCTCTAAGACACATTGGGATCAAAGTTTTGTCTCTTTAGTGTTAAAGCGTCGTCTAGAGGTGGTTATAGCGTTCCAGAATGTATATTTATGCCTTGAAAATTGTTACTCGCTGCATGAGGTAATTTGGGGTGTTAATATGCAGAGCATACAATTCGAGGAGAGCAGTTTTAGCAATTCTTCGACGACTTGTTATTATAACGAAAGTATATGGAGTGGCGAATGTAAAATCCAATACACAAGTTGCTTAGGCTAACGTCTATCATTTTCTGTGGTGTCTCTATGTGCTAAAAACAATTTCTAAAACACATTAGGATCTAAGTTTTGTGTCTTTAGTGTTAAAGCGTCGTCTAGAGGAAGTTATAATGTTACAAAATGTAAATTTACGCCTTGAATATTGTTACTCGCTGGTTGAGGTAATTTCGGGTGTTAATATGCAGAGCATACAATTCGAGGGAAGCAGTTTTAGCAATTCTTCGACGACTTGTTATTATAACAAAAGTATATGGAGTGGCGAATGTAAAATCCAATACACAAGTTGCTTAGGCTAACGTCTATCGCTTTCTGCAGTGTCTTTAACTGCTAAAAAAGTCTCTAAGACACATTAGGATCAAAGTTTTGTGTCTTTAGTGTTAAAGCGTGGTCTAGAGGTGGTGATAGCGTCCGAGAATGTATATTTACGCCTTGAAAATTGTTACTCGCTGCAAGAGGTAATTTGGGGTGTTAATAGCAGAGTATACAATTCCGGGCAACCAGTTTTTGTAATTCTTCGACGTCTTGTTATTATACCTGGTGAATATGTAGTGGCTAATGTACAATCCAATGCCGACGCTGCTCAGGCTAACGTCTATCGCTTTCTGTGTAGTATTTATGTGCTTAAACAGTCTCTAAGACACATTAGGATCAAAGTTTTGTGTCTTTAGTGTTAAAGCGTGGTCTAGAGGTGGTGATAGCGTCCCAGAATGTATATTTACGCCTTGAAAATTGTTACTCGCTGCATGAGGTAATTTGAGGTGCTAATAGCAGAGCATACAATTCCAGGCAAGCAGTTTTTGTAATTCTTCGACGTCTTGTTATTATACCTGGTGAATATGTAGTGGCTAATGTACAATCCAATGCCGACGCTGCTCAGGCTAACGTCTATCGCTTTCTGTGTAGTATTTATGTGCTTAAACAGTCTCTAAGACACATTAGGATCAAAGTTTTGTCTCTTTAGTGTTAAAGCGTCGTCTAGAGGTGGTTATAGCGTTCCAGAATGTATATTTATGCCTTGAAAATTGTTACTCGCTGCATGAGGTAATTTGGGGTGTTAATATGCAGAGCATACAATTCGAGGAGAGTAGTTTTAGCAATTCTTCGACGACTTGTTATTATAACGAAAGTATATGGAGTGGCGAATGTAAAATCCAATACACAAGTTGCTTAGGCTAACGTCTATCATTTTCTGTGGTGTCTCTATGTGCTAAAAACAATTTCTAAAACACATTAGGATCTAAGTTTTGTGTCTTTAGTGTTAAAGCGTCGTCTAGAGGAAGTTATAATGTTACAAAATGTAAATTTACGCCTTGAATATTATTACTCGCTGGTTGAGGTAATTTCGGGTGTTAATATGCAGAGCATACAATTCGAGGGAAGCAGTTTTAGCAATTCTTCGACGACTTGTTATTATAACAAAAGTATATGGAGTGGTGAATGTAAAATCCAATACACAAGTTGCTTAGGCTAACGTCTATCGCTTCCTGCAGTGTCTTTAAGTGCTAAAAAAGTCTCTAAGACACATTAGGATCAAAGTTTTGTGTCTTTAGTGTTAAAGCGTCGTCTAGAGGTGGTTATAGCGTCCCAGAATGTATATTTATGCCTTGAAAATTGTTAATCGCTGCATGAGGTAATTTGGGGTGCTAATAGCAGAGCATACAATTCCAGGCAAGCAGTTTTTGTAATTCTTCGACGTCTTGTTATTATACCTGGTGAATATGTAGTGGCTAATGTACAATCCAATGCCGACGCTGCTCAGGCTAACGTCTATCGCTTTCTGTGTAGTATTTATGTGCTTAAACAGTCTCTAAGACACATTGGGATCAAAGTTTTGTCTCTTTAGTGTTAAAGCGTCGTCTAGAGGTGGTTATAGCGTTCCAGAATGTATATTTATGCCTTGAAAATTGTTACTCGCTGCATGAGGTAATTTGGGGTGTTAATATGCAGAGCATACAATTCGAGGAGAGCAGTTTTAGCAATTCTTCGACGACTTGTTATTATAACGAAAGTATATGGAGTGGCGAATGTAAAATCCAATACACAAGTTGCTTAGGCTAACGTCTATCATTTTCTGTGGTGTCTCTATGTGCTAAAAACAATTTCTAAAACACATTAGGATCTAAGTTTTGTGTCTTTAGTGTTAAAGCGTCGTCTAGAGGAAGTTATAATGTTACAAAATGTAAATTTACGCCTTGAATATTGTTACTCGCTGGTTGAGGTAATTTCGGGTGTTAATATGCAGAGCATACAATTCGAGGGAAGCAGTTTTAGCAATTCTTCGACGACTTGTTATTATAACAAAAGTATATGGAGTGGCGAATGTAAAATCCAATACACAAGTTGCTTAGGCTAACGTCTATCGCTTTCTGCAGTGTCTTTAACTGCTAAAAAAGTCTCTAAGACACATTAGGATCAAAGTTTTGTGTCTTTAGTGTTAAAGCGTGGTCTAGAGGTGGTGATAGCGTCCCAGAATGTATATTTACGCCTTGAAAATTGTTACTCGCTGCATGAGGTAATTTGGGGTGCTAATAGCAGAGCATACAATTCCAGGCAAGCAGTTTTTGTAATTCTTCGACGTCTTGTTATTATACCTGGTGAATATGTAGTGGCTAATGTACAATCCAATGCCGACGCTGCTCAGGCTAACGTCTATCGCTTTCTGTGTAGTATTTATGTGCTTAAACAGTCTCTAAGACACATTGGGATCAAAGTTTTGTCTCTTTAGTGTTAAAGCGTCGTCTAGAGGTGGTTATAGCGTTCCAGAATGTATATTTATGCCTTGAAAATTGTTACTCGCTGCATGAGGTAATTTGGGGTGTTAATATGCAGAGCATACAATTCGAGGAGAGCAGTTTTAGCAATTCTTCGACGACTTGTTATTATAACGAAAGTATATGGAGTGGCGAATGTAAAATCCAATACACAAGTTGCTTAGGCTAACGTCTATCATTTTCTGTGGTGTCTCTATGTGCTAAAAACAATTTCTAAAACACATTAGGATCTAAGTTTTGTGTCTTTAGTGTTAAAGCGTCGTCTAGAGGAAGTTATAATGTTACAAAATGTAAATTTACGCCTTGAATATTGTTACTCGCTGGTTGAGGTAATTTCGGGTGTTAATATGCAGAGCATACAATTCGAGGGAAGCAGTTTTAGCAATTCTTCGACGACTTGTTATTATAACAAAAGTATATGGAGTGGCGAATGTAAAATCCAATACACAAGTTGCTTAGGCTAACGTCTATCGCTTTCTGCAGTGTCTTTAACTGCTAAAAAAGTCTCTAAGACACATTAGGATCAAAGTTTTGTGTCTTTAGTGTTAAAGCGTGGTCTAGAGGTGGTGATAGCGTCCGAGAATGTATATTTACGCCTTGAAAATTGTTACTCGCTGCAAGAGGTAATTTGGGGTGTTAATAGCAGAGTATACAATTCCGGGCAACCAGTTTTTGTAATTCTTCGACGTCTTGTTATTATACCTGGTG
Source organism: Agriotes lineatus (assembly GCA_940337035.1). Lineage (NCBI taxonomy): Eukaryota > Metazoa > Arthropoda > Insecta > Coleoptera > Elateridae > Agriotes > Agriotes lineatus. The sequence continues at coordinate 107,925 of CALNHX010001715.1, read as the reverse complement.
AATATGTAGTGGCTAATGTACAATCCAATGCCGACGCTGCTCAGGCTAACGTCTATCGCTTTCTGTGTAGTATTTATGTGCTTAAACAGTCTCTAAGACACATTAGGATCAAAGTTTTGTGTCTTTAGTGTTAAAGCGTGGTCTAGAGGTGGTGATAGCGTCCCAGAATGTATATTTACGCCTTGAAAATTGTTACTCGCTGCATGAGGTAATTTGAGGTGCTAATAGCAGAGCATACAATTCCAGGCAAGCAGTTTTTGTAATTCTTCGACGTCTTGTTATTATACCTGGTGAATATGTAGTGGCTAATGTACAATCCAATGCCGACGCTGCTCAGGCTAACGTCTATCGCTTTCTGTGTAGTATTTATGTGCTTAAACAGTCTCTAAGACACATTAGGATCAAAGTTTTGTCTCTTTAGTGTTAAAGCGTCGTCTAGAGGTGGTTATAGCGTTCCAGAATGTATATTTATGCCTTGAAAATTGTTACTCGCTGCATGAGGTAATTTGGGGTGTTAATATGCAGAGCATACAATTCGAGGAGAGTAGTTTTAGCAATTCTTCGACGACTTGTTATTATAACGAAAGTATATGGAGTGGCGAATGTAAAATCCAATACACAAGTTGCTTAGGCTAACGTCTATCATTTTCTGTGGTGTCTCTATGTGCTAAAAACAATTTCTAAAACACATTAGGATCTAAGTTTTGTGTCTTTAGTGTTAAAGCGTCGTCTAGAGGAAGTTATAATGTTACAAAATGTAAATTTACGCCTTGAATATTATTACTCGCTGGTTGAGGTAATTTCGGGTGTTAATATGCAGAGCATACAATTCGAGGGAAGCAGTTTTAGCAATTCTTCGACGACTTGTTATTATAACAAAAGTATATGGAGTGGTGAATGTAAAATCCAATACACAAGTTGCTTAGGCTAACGTCTATCGCTTCCTGCAGTGTCTTTAAGTGCTAAAAAAGTCTCTAAGACACATTAGGATCAAAGTTTTGTGTCTTTAGTGTTAAAGCGTCGTCTAGAGGTGGTGATAGCGTCCGAGAATGTATATTTACGCCTTGAAAATTGTTACTCGCTGCAAGAGGTAATTTGGGGTGTTAATAGCAGAGTATACAATTCCGGGCAACCAGTTTTTGTAATTCTTCGACGTCTTGTTATTATACCTGGTGAATATCTAGTGGCTAATGTACAATCCAATGCCGACGCTGCTCAGGCTAACGTCTATCGCTTTCTGTGGTGTCTTTATGTGCTAAAAACACTCTCTAACAAAATAGGATCAAAGTTTTGTGTCTTTAGTGTTAAAGCGTCGTCTAGAGGTGGTTATAGCGTTCCAGAATGTATATTTATGCCTTGAAAATTGTTACTCGCTGCATGAGGTAATTTGGGGTGTTAATATGCAGAGCATACAATTCGAGGGAAGCAGTTTTAGCAATTCTTCGACGACTTGTTATTATAACAAAAGTATATGGAGTGGCGAATGTAAAATCCAATACACAAGTTGCTTAGGCTAACGTCTATCGCTTTCTGCAGTGTCTTTAACTGCTAAAAAAGTCTCTAAGACACATTAGGATCAAAGTTTTGTGTCTTTAGTGTTAAAGCGTCGTCTAGAGGAAGTTATAATGTTACAAAATGTAAATTTACGCCTTGAATATTGTTACTCGCTGGTTGAGGTAATTTCGGGTGTTAATATGCAGAGCATACAATTCGAGGGAAGCAGTTTTAGCAATTCTTCGACGACTTGTTATTATAACAAAAGTATATGGAGTGGCGAATGTAAAATCCAATACACAAGTTGCTTAGGCTAACGTCTATCGCTTTCTGCAGTGTCTTTAACTGCTAAAAAAGTCTCTAAGACACATTAGGATCAAAGTTTTGTGTCTTTAGTGTTAAAGCGTGGTCTAGAGGTGGTGATAGCGTCCCAGAATGTATATTTACGCCTTGAAAATTGTTACTCGCTGCAAGAGGTAATTTGGGGTGTTAATAGCAGAGTATACAATTCCAGGTAAGCAGTTTTAGTAATTCTTCGACGTCTTGTTATTATACCTGGTGAATATGTAGTGGCTAATGTACAATCCAATGCCGACGCTGCTCAGGCTAACGTCTATCGTTTTCTGTGTAGTATTTATGTGCTTAAACAGTCTCTAAGACACATTAGGATCAAAGTTTTGTCTCTTTAGTGTTAAAGCGTCGTCTAGAGGTGGTTATAGCGTTCCAGAATGTATATTTATGCCTTGAAAATTGTTACTCGCTGCATGAGGTAATTTGGGGTGTTAATATGCAGAGCATACAATTCGAGGAGAGCAGTTTTAGCAATTCTTCGACGACTTGTTATTATAACGAAAGTATATGGAGTGGCGAATGTAAAATCCAATACACAAGTTGCTTAGGCTAACGTCTATCATTTTCTGTGGTGTCTCTATGTGCTAAAAACAATTTCTAAAACACATTAGGATCTAAGTTTTGTGTCTTTAGTGTTAAAGCGTCGTCTAGAGGAAGTTATAATATTACAAAATGTAAATTTACGCCTTGAATATTATTACTCGCTGGTTGAGGTAATTTCGGGTGTTAATATGCAGAGCATACAATTCGAGGGAAGCAGTTTTAGCAATTCTTCGACGACTTGTTATTATAACAAAAGTATATGGAGTGGTGAATGTAAAATCCAATACACAAGTTGCTTAGGCTAACGTCTATCGCTTCCTGCAGTGTCTTTAAGTGCTAAAAAAGTCTCTAAGACACATTAGGATCAAAGTTTTGTGTCTTTAGTGTTAAAGTGTCGTCTAGAGGTGGTTATAGCGTCCCAGAATGTATATTTATGCCTTGAAAATTGTTAATCGCTGCATGAGGTAATTTGGGGTGTTAATATGCAGAGCATACAATTTAAGGGAAGTAGTTTTAGCAATTCTTCGACGACTTGTTATTATAACAAGATGGAGTGGCGAATGTAAAATCCAATACACAAGTTGCTTAGGCTAACGTCTATCATTTTCTGTGGTGTCTCTATGTGCTAAAAACAGTTTCTAAAACACATTAGGATCTAAGTTTTGTGTCTTTAGTGTTAAAGCGTCGTCTAGAGGAAGTTATAATGTTACAAAATGTAAATTTACGCCTTGAAAATTGTTACTCGCTGGTTGAGGTAATTTCGGGTGTTAATATGCAGAGCATACAATTCCAGGGAAGCATTTTTAGCATTTCTTCGCCGTCTTGTTATTATACCTGGCGAATATCTAGTGGCTAATGTAAAATCCAATGCACAAGTTGCTCAGGCTAACGTCTATCGCTTTCCGCAGTGTCTTTAAATGCTAAAAAGTCTCTAAGACACATTAGGATCAAAGTTTTGTGTCTTTAGTGTTAAAGCGTCGTCTAGAGGTGGTTATAGCGTCCCAGAATGTATATTTACGCCTTGAAAATTGTTACTCGCTGCATGAGGTAATTTGGGGTGTTAATATGCAGAGCATACAATTCGAGGAGAGCAGTTTTAGCAATTCTTCGACGACTTGTTATTATAACGAAAGTATATGGAGTGGCGAATGTAAAATCCAATACACAAGTTGCTTAGGCTAACGTCTATCATTTTCTGTGGTGTCTCTATGTGCTAAAAACAATTTCTAAAACACATTAGGATCTAAGTTTTGTGTCTTTAGTGTTAAAGCGTCGTCTAGAGGAAGTTATAATGTTACAAAATGTAAATTTACGCCTTGAATATTATTACTCGCTGGTTGAGGTAATTTCGGGTGTTAATATGCAGAGCATACAATTCGAGGGAAGCAGTTTTAGCAATTCTTCGACGACTTGTTATTATAACAAAAGTATATGGAGTGGTGAATGTAAAATCCAATACACAAGTTGCTTAGGCTAACGTCTATCGCTTCCTGCAGTGTCTTTAAGTGCTAAAAAAGTCTCTAAGACACATTAGGATCAAAGTTTTGTGTCTTTAGTGTTAAAGTGTCGTCTAGAGGTGGTTATAGCGTCCCAGAATGTATATTTATGCCTTGAAAATTGTTAATCGCTGCATGAGGTAATTTGGGGTGTTAATATGCAGAGCATACAATTTAAGGGAAGTAGTTTTAGCAATTCTTCGACGACTTGTTATTATAACAAGATGGAGTGGCGAATGTAAAATCCAATACACAAGTTGCTTAGGCTAACGTCTATCATTTTCTGTGGTGTCTCTATGTGCTAAAAACAGTTTCTAAAACACATTAGGATCTAAGTTTTGTGTCTTTAGTGTTAAAGCGTCGTCTAGAGGAAGTTATAATGTTACAAAATGTAAATTTACGCCTTGAAAATTGTTACTCGCTGGTTGAGGTAATTTCGGGTGTTAATATGCAGAGCATACAATTCCAGGGAAGCAGTTTTAGCAATTCTTCGCCGTTTTGTTATTATACCTGGCGAATATCTAGTGGCTAATGTAAAATCCAATGCACAAGTTGCTCAGGCTAACGTCTATCGCTTTCTGCAGTGTCTTTAAGTGCTAAAAAAGTCTCTAAGACACATTACGATCAAAGTTTTGTGTCTTTAGTGTTAAAGCGTCGTCTAGAGGTGGTTATAGCGTCCCAGAATGTATATTTACGCCTTGAAAATTGTTACTCGCTGCATGAGGTAATTTGGGGTGTTAATAGCAGAGCATACAATTCCAGGTAAGCAGTTTTTGTAATTCTTCGACGACTTGTTATTATACCTGGTGAATATGTAGCGGCTAATGTACAATCCAATGCCGACGCTGCTCAGGCTAACGTCTATCGCTTTCTGTGTAGTATTTATGTGCTTAAACAGTCTCTAAGACACATTAAGATCAAAGTTTTGTCTATTTGATGTTAAAGCGTCGTCTAGAGGTGGTTATAGCGTTCCAGAATGTATATTTATGCCTTGAAAATTGTTACTCGCTGCATGAGGTAATTTGGGGTGTTAATAGCAGAGTATACAATTCCAGGCAACCAGTTTTTGTAATTCTTCGACGTCTTGTTATTATACCTGGTGAATATCTAGTGGCTAATGTACAATCCAATGCCGACGCTGCTCAGGCTAACGTCTATCGCTTTCTGTGGTGTCTTTATGTGCTAAAAACACTCTCTAACAAAATAGGATCAAAGTTTTGTGTCTTTAGTGTTAAAGCGTCGTCTAGAGGTGGTTATAGCGTTCCAGAATGTATATTTATGCCTTGAAAATTGTTACTCGCTGCATGAGGTAATTTGGGGTGTTAATATGCAGAGCATACAATTCGAGGGGAGCAGTTTTAGCAATTCTTCGACGACTTGTTATTATAACGAAAGTATATGGAGTGGCGAATGTAAAATCCAATACACAAGTTGCTTAGGCTAACGTCTATCATTTTCTGTGGTGTCTCTATGTGCTAAAAACAATTTCTAAAACACATTAGGATCTAAGTTTTGTGTCTTTAGTGTTAAAGCGTCGTCTAGAGGAAGTTATAATGTTACAAAATGTAAATTTACGCCTTGAATATTGTTACTCGCTGGTTGAGGTAATTTCGGGTGTTAATATGCAGAGCATACAATTCGAGGGAAGCAGTTTTAGCAATTCTTCGACGACTTGTTATTATAACAAAAGTATATGGTGTGGCGAATGTAAAATCCAATACACAAGTTGCTTAGGCTAACGTCTATCGCTTTCTGCAGTGTCTTTAACTGCTAAAAAAGTCTCTAAGACACATTAGGATCAAAGTTTTGTGTCTTTAGTGTTAAAGCGTGGTCTAGAGGTGGTGATAGCGTCCCAGAATGTATATTTACGCCTTGAAAATTGTTACTCGCTGCATGAGGTAATTTGAGGTGCTAATAGCAGAGCATACAATTCCAGGCAAGCAGTTTTTGTAATTCTTCGACGTCTTGTTATTATACCTGGTGAATATGTAGTGGCTAATGTACAATCCAATGCCGACGCTGCTCAGGCTAACGTCTATCGCTTTCTGTGTAGTATTTATGTGCTTAAACAGTCTCTAAGACACATTAGGATCAAAGTTTTGTCTCTTTAGTGTTAAAGCGTCGTCTAGAGGTGGTTATAGCGTTCCAGAATGTATATTTATGCCTTGAAAATTGTTACTCGCTGCATGAGGTAATTTGGGGTGTTAATATGCAGAGCATACAATTCGAGGAGAGTAGTTTTAGCAATTCTTCGACGACTTGTTATTATAACGAAAGTATATGGAGTGGCGAATGTAAAATCCAATACACAAGTTGCTTAGGCTAACGTCTATCATTTTCTGTGGTGTCTCTATGTGCTAAAAACAATTTCTAAAACACATTAGGATCTAAGTTTTGTGTCTTTAGTGTTAAAGCGTCGTCTAGAGGAAGTTATAATGTTACAAAATGTAAATTTACGCCTTGAATATTATTACTCGCTGGTTGAGGTAATTTCGGGTGTTAATATGCAGAGCATACAATTCGAGGGAAGCAGTTTTAGCAATTCTTCGACGACTTGTTATTATAACAAAAGTATATGGAGTGGTGAATGTAAAATCCAATACACAAGTTGCTTAGGCTAACGTCTATCGCTTCCTGCAGTGTCTTTAAGTGCTAAAAAAGTCTCTAAGACACATTAGGATCAAAGTTTTGTGTCTTTAGTGTTAAAGCGTCGTCTAGAGGTGGTTATAGCGTCCCAGAATGTATATTTATGCCTTGAAAATTGTTAATCGCTGCATGAGGTAATTTGGGGTGTTAATATGCAGAGCATACAATTTAAGGGAAGTAGTTTTAGCAATTCTTCGACGACTTGGCATTATAACAAGATGGAGTGGCGAATGTAAAATCTAATACACAAGTTGCTTAGGCTAACGTCTATCATTTTTTGTGGTGTCTCTATGTGCTAAAAACAGTTTCTAAAACACATTAGGATCTAAGTTTTGTGTCTTTAGTGTTAAAGCGTCGTCTAGAGGAAGTTATAATGTTACAAAATGTAAATTTACGCCTTGAAAATTGTTACTCGCTGGTTGAGGTAATTTCGGGTGTTAATATGCAGAGCATACAATTCCAGGGAAGCAGTTTTAGCAATTCTTCGCCGTCTTGTTATTATAGCTGGCGAATATCTAGTGGCTAATGTAAAATCTAATGCACAAGTTGCTCAGGCTAACGTCTATCGCTTTCTGCAGTGTCTTTAAGTGCTAAAAAAGTCTCTAAGACACATTAGGATCAAAGTTTTGTGTCTTTAGTGTTAAAGCGTCGTCTAGAGGTGGTTATAGCGTCCCAGAATGTATATTTACGCCTTGAAAATTGTTACTCGCTGCATGAGGTAATTTGGGGTGTTAATATGCAGAGCATACAATTCGAGGGGAGCAGTTTTAGCAAGTCTTCGACGACTTGTTATTATAACGAAAGTATATGGAGTGGCGAATGTAAAATCCAATATACAAGTTGCTTAGGCTAACGTCTATCATTTTCTGTGGTGTCTCTATGTGCTAAAAACAATTTCTAAAACACATCAGGATCTAAGTTTTGTGTCTTTAGTGTTAAAGCGTCGTCTAGAGGAAGTTATAATGTTACAAAATGTAAATTTACGCCTTGAATATTATTACTCGCAGGTTGAGGTAATTTCGGGTGTTAATATGCAGAGCATACAATTCGAGGGAAGCAGTTTTAGCAATTCTTCGACGACTTGTTATTATAACAAAAGTATATGTAGTGGCTAAAGTAAAATCCAATACACAAGTTGCTTAGGCTAACGTCTATCGCTTCCTGCAGTGTCTTTAAGTGCTAAAAAAGTCTCTAAGACACATTAGGATCAAAGTTTTGTCTATTTAGTGTTAAAGCGTCGTCTAGAGGTGGTTATAGCGTCCCAGAATGTATATTTATGCCTTGAAAATTGTTACTCGTTGCATGAGGTAATTTGGGGTGTTAATATGCAGACCATACAATTCGAGGGGAGCAGTTTTAGCAATTCTTCGACGACTTGTTATTATAAGGAAAGTATATGGAGTGGCGAATGTAAAATCCAATACACAAGTTGCTTAGGCTAACGTCTATCATTTTCTGTGGTGTCTCTATGTGCTAAAAACAATTTCTAAAACACATTAGGATCTAAGTTTTGTGTCTTTAGTGTTAAAGCGTCGTCTAGAGGAAGTTATAATGTTACAAAATGTAAATTTACGCCTTGAATATTGTTACTCGCTGGTTGAGGTAATTTCGGGTGTTAATATGCAGAGCATACAATTCGAGGGAAGCAGTTTTAGCAATTCTTCGACGACTTGTTATTATAACAAAAGTATATGGAGTGGCGAATGTAAAATCCAATACACAAGTTGCTTAGGCTAACGTCTATCGCTTTCTGCAGTGTCTTTAACTGCTAAAAAAGTCTCTAAGACACATTAGGATCAAAGTTTTGTGTCTTTAGTGTTAAAGCGTGGTCTAGAGGTGGTGATAGCGTCCCAGAATGTATATTTACGCCTTGAAAATTGTTACTCGCTGCAAGAGGTAATTTGGGGTGTTAATAGCAGAGTATACAATTCCAGGTAAGCAGTTTTAGTAATTCTTCGACGTCTTGTTATTATACCTGGTGAATATGTAGTGGCTAATGTACAATCCAATGCCGACGCTGCTCAGGCTAACGTCTATCGTTTTCTGTGTAGTATTTATGTGCTTAAACAGTCTCTAAAACACATTAGGATCTAAGTTTTGTGTCTTTAGTGTTAAAGCGTCGTCTAGAGGAAGTTATAATGTTACAAAATGTAAATTTACGCCTTGAATATTATTACTCGCTTGTTGAGGTAATTTCGGGTGTTAATATGCAGAGCATACAATTCGAGGGAAGCAGTTTTAGCAATTCTTCGACGACTTGTTATTATAACAAAAGTATATGGAGTGGTGAATGTAAAATCCAATACACAAGTTGCTTAGGCTAACGTCTATCGCTTCCTGCAGTGTCTTTAAGTGCTAAAAAAGTCTCTAAGACACATTAGGATCAAAGTTTTGTGTCTTTAGTGTTAAAGCGTCGTCTACAGGTGGTTATAGCGTCCCAGAATGTATATTTATGCCTTGAAAATTGTTAATCGCTGCATGAGGTAATTTGGGGTGTTAATATGCAGAGCATACAATTTAAGGGAAGTAGTTTTAGCAATTCTTCGACGACTTGTTATTATAACAAAAGTATATGGAGTGGCGAATGTAAAATCCAATACCCAAGTTGCTTAGGCTAACGTCTATCGCTTTCTGCAGTGTCTTTAACTGCTAAAAAAGTCTCTAAGACACATTAGGATCAAAGTTTTGTGTCTTTAGTGTTAAAGCGTGGTCTAGAGGTGGTGATAGCGTCCCAGAATGTATATTTACGCCTTGAAAATTGTTACTCGCTGCATGAGGTAATTTGGGGTGTTAATAGCAGAGTATACAATTCCAGGTAAGCAGTTTTAGTAATTCTTCGACGTCTTGTTATTATACCTGGTGAATATGTAGTGGCTAATGTACAATCCAATGCCGACGCTGCTCAGGCTAACGTCTATCGCTTTCTGTGTAGTATTTATGTGCTTAAACAGTCTCTAAGACACATTAGGATCAAAGTTTTGTCTATTTGGTGTTAAAGCGTCGTCTAGAGGTGGTTATAGCGTTCCAGAATGTATATTTATGCCTTGAAAATTGTTACTCGCTGCATGAGGTAATTTGGGGTGTTAATATGCAGAGCATACAATTCGAGGGGAGCAGTTTTAGCAATTCTTCGACGACTTGTTATTATAACGAAAGTATATGGAGTGGCGAATGTAAAATCCAATACACAAGTTGCTTAGGCTAACGTCTATCATTTTCTGTGGTGTCTCTATGTGCTAAAAACAATTTCTAAAACACATTAGGATCTAAGTTTTGTGTCTTTAGTGTTAAAGCGTCGTCTAGAGGAAGTTATAATGTTACAAAATGTAAATTTACGCCTTGAATATTGTTACTCGCTGGTTGAGGTAATTTCGGGTGTTAATATGCAGAGCATACAATTCGAGGGAAGCAGTTTTAGCAATTCTTCGACGACTTGTTATTATAACAAAAGTATATGGAGTGGCGAATGTAAAATCCAATACACAAGTTGCTTAGGCTAACGTCTATCGCTTTCTGCAGTGTCTTTAACTGCTAAAAAAGTCTCTAAGACACATTAGGATCAAAGTTTTGTGTCTTTAGTATTAAAGCGTGGTCTAGAGGTGGTGATAGCGTCCCAGAATGTATATTTACGCCTTGAAAATTGTTACTCGCTGCATGAGGTAATTTGGGGTGCTAATACCAGAGCATACAATTCCAGGCAAGCAGTTTTTGTAATTCTTCGACGTCTTGTTATTATACCTGGTGAATATGTAGTGGCTAATGTACAATCCAATGCCGACGCTGCTCAGGCTAACGTCTATCGCTTTCTGTGTAGTATTTATGTGCTTAAACAGTCTCTAAGACACATTAGGATCAAAGTTTTGTCTCTTTAGTGTTAAAGCGTCGTCTAGAGGTGGTTATAGCGTTCCAGAATGTATATTTATGCCTTGAAAATTGTTACTCGCTGCATGAGGTAATTTGGGGTGTTAATATGCAGAGCATACAATTCGAGGGAAGCAGTTTTAGCAATTCTTCGACGACTTGTTATTATAACAAAAGTATATGGAGTGGCGAATGTAAAATCCAATACACAAGTTGCTTAGGCTAACGTCTATCATTTTCTGTGGTGTCTCTATGTGCTAAAAACAGTTTCTAAAACACATTAGGATCTAAGTTTTGTGTCTTTAGTGTTAAAGCGTCGTCTAGAGGAAGTTATAATGTTACAAAATTTAATTTACGCCTTGAAAATTGTTACTCGCTGGTTGAGGTAATTTCGGGTGTTAATATGCAGAGCATACAATTCCAGGGAAGCAGTTTTAGCAATTCTTCGACGTCTTGTTACTATACCTGGCGAATATCTAGTGGCTAATGTAAAATCTAATGCACAAGTTGCTCAGGCTAACGTCTATCGCTTTCTGCAGTGTCTTTAAGTGCTAAAAAAGTCTCTAAGACACATTAGGATCAAAGTTTTGTGTCTTTAGTGTTAAAGCGTCGTCTAGTTGTGGTTATAGCGTCCCAGAATGTATTTTTACGCCTTGAAAATAGTTACTCGCTGCATGAGGTAATTTGGGGTGTTAATAGCAGAGCATACAATTCCACGCAAGCAGTTTTTGTAATTCTTCGACGTCTTGTTATTATACCTGGTGAATATGTAGTGGCTAATGTACAATCCAATGCCGACGCTGCTCAGGCTAACGTCTATCGCTTTCTGTGGTGTCTTTATGTGCTAAAAACACTCTCTAACAAAATAGGATCAAAGTTTTTGTCTTTAGTGTTAAAACTTTGTCTAGAGGTGGTTATAGCGTTCCAAAATATATATTTACGCCTTGAAAATTGTTACTCGGTGCGTGAGGTAATTTGGGGTGTTGATATGCAGAGTTCACTACTCTCGGAAAGCAGTTTTTGCAATTCTTCGACGACTTGTTATTATAACAGACGCACATGGGGTGGCGAATTTAAAATCCAATGCACAAGGTGCTCAGGCTAACGTCTATCGCTTTCTGCAGTGTCTTTAAGTGCTAAAAAAGTTTTTAAGACACATTAGGATCAAAGTTTTGTGTCTTTAGTGTTAAAGCGTCGTCTAGAGGAAGTTATAATGTTACAAAATGTATATTTACGCATTGAAAATTGTTACTCGCTGCTTGAGCTAATTTGGGGTGTTAATATGCACAGTTTACAACTCTCTGGAAGCAGTTTTAGCAATTCTTCGACGACTTGTTATTATAACAGAGGGATATGGAGTGGCGAATGTAAAATCCAATGCACAAGTTGCTCAGGCTAACGTCTATCGCTTTCTGTAGTGTCTTTATGTGCTAAAACAGTCTCTAAGACACATTAGGATCAAAGTTTTGTGTCTTTAGTGTTAAAGCGTGGTCTAGAGGTGGTGATAGCGTCCCAGAATGTATATTTACGCCTTGAAAATTGTTACTCGCTGCATGAGGTAATTTGGGGTGCTAATACCAGAGCATACAATTCCAGGCAAGCAGTTTTTGTAATTCTTCGACGTCTTGTTATTATACCTGGTGAATATGTAGTGGCTAATGTACAATCCAATGCCGACGCTGCTCAGGCTAACGTCTATCGCTTTCTGTGTAGTATTTATGTGCTTAAACAGTCTCTAAGACACATTAGGATCAAAGTTTTGTCTCTTTAGTGTTAAAGCGTCGTCTAGAGGTGGTTATAGCGTTCCAGAATGTATATTTATGCCTTGAAAATTGTTACTCGCTGCATGAGGTAATTTGGGGTGTTAATATGCAGAGCATACAATTCCAGGGAATCAGTTTTAGCAATTCTTCGACGTCTTTAATTATACCTGGCGAATATCTAGTGGCTAATGAACAATCCAATGCCGACGCTGCTCAGGCTAACGTCTATCGCTTTCTGTGGTGTCTTTATGTGCTAAAAACACTCTCTAACAAAATAGGATCAAAGTTTTTGTCTTTAGTGTTAAAACTTTGTCTAGAGGTGGTTATAGCGTTCCAAAATGTATATTTACGCCTTGAAAATTGTTACTCGGTGCGTGAGGTAATTTGGGGTGTTGATATGCAGAGTTCACTACTCTCGGAAAGCAGTTTTTGCAATTCTTCGACGACTTGTTATTATAACAGACGCACATGGAGTGGCGAATTTAAAATCCAATGCACAAGGTGCTCAGGCTAACGTCTATCGCTTTCTGCAGTGTCTTTAAGTGCTAAAAAAGTTTTTAAGACACATTAGGATCAAAGTTTTGTGTCTTTAGTGTTAAAGCGTCGTCTAGAGGAAGTTATAAGTTACAAAATGTAAATTTACGCCTTGAATATTGTTACTCGCTGCATGAGGTAATTTGGGGTGTTTAATATGCACAGTTTACAACTCTCTGGAAGCAGTTTTAGCAATTCTTCGACGACTTGTTATTATAACAGAGGGATATGGAGTGGCGAATGTAAAATCCAATACACAAGTTGCTCAGGCTAACGTCTATCGCTTTCTGCAGTGTATTTAAGTTCTAAAAAAGTTTCTAAGACACATTAGGATCAAAGTTTTGTCTCTTTAATGTTAAAGCGTCGTCTAGAGGAAGTTATAAGTTACAAAATGTAAATTTACGCCTTGAATATTGTTACTCGCTGGATGAGGTAATTTGGGGTGTTAATAGCAGAGCATACAATTCCAGGTAAGCAATTTTAGTAATTCTTCGACGTCTTGTTATTATACCTGGTGAATATGTAGTGGCTAATGTACAATCCAATGCCGACGCTGCTCAGGCTAACGTCTATCGCTTTCTGTGTAGTATTTATGTGCTTAAACAGTCTCTAAGACACATTAGGATCAAAGTTTTGTCTCTTTAGTGTTAAAGCGTCGTCTAGAGGTGGTTATAGCGTTCCAGAATGTATATTTATGCCATGAAAATTGTTACTCGCTGCATGAGGTAATTTGGGGTGTTAATATGCAGAGCATACAATTCGAGGAGAACAGTTTTAGCAATTCTTCGACGACTTGTTATTATAACGAAAGTATATGGAGTGGCGAATGTAAAATCCAATACACAAGTTGCTTAGGCTAACGTCTATCATTTTCTGTGGTGTCTCTATGTGCTAAAACCAATTTCTAAAACACATTAGGATCTAAGTTTTGTGTCTTTAGTGTTAAAGCGTCGTCTAGAGGAAGTTATAATGTTACAAAATGTAAATTTACGCCTTGAATATTATTACTCGCTGGTTGAGGTAATTTCGGGTGTTAATATGCAGAGCATACAATTCGAGGGAAGCAGTTTTAGCAATTCTTCGACGACTTGTTATTATAACAAAAGTATATGGAGTGGCGAATGTAAAATCCAATACACAAGTTGCTTAGGCTAACGTCTATCGCTTCCTGCAGTGTCTTTAAGTGCTAAAAAAGTCTCTAAGACACATTAGGATCAAAGTTTTGTGTCTTTAGTGTTAAAGCGTCCTCTAGAAGTGGTGATAGCGTCCTAGAATGTATATTTATGGCTTGAAAATTGTTAATCGCTGCATGAGGTAATTTGGGGTGTTAATATGCAGAGCATACAATTTGAGGGAAGTAGTTTTAGCAATTCTTCGACTACTTGTTATTATAACAAGATGGAGTGGCGAATGTAAAATCCAATACAGAAGTTGCTTAGGCTAACGTCTATCATTTTCTGTGGTGTCTCTATGTGCTAAAAACAGTTTCTAAAACACATTAGGATCAAAGTTTTGTGTCTTTAGTGTTAAAGCGTCGTCTAGAGGTGGTTATAGCGTTCCAGAATGTATATTTATGCCTTGAAAATTGTTACTCGCTGCATGAGGTAATTTGGGGTGTTAATATGCAGAGCATACAATTCGAGGGAAGCAGTTTTAGCAATTCTTCGACGACTTGTTATTATAACAAAAGTATATGGAGTGGCGAATGTAAAATCCAATACACAAGTTGCTTAGGCTAACGTCTATCATTTTCTGTGGTGTCTCTATGTGCTAAAAACAGTTTCTAAAACACATTAGGATCTAAGTTTTGTGTCTTTAGTGTTAAAGCGTAGTCTAGAGGAAGTTATAATGTTACAAAATTTAATTTACGCCTTGAAAATTGTTACTCGCTGGTTGAGGTAATTTCGGGTGTTAATATGCAGAGCATACAATTCCAGGGAAGCAGTTTTAGCAATTCTTCGACGTCTTGTTACTATACCTGGCGAATATCTAGTGGCTAATGTAAAATCTAATGCACAAGTTGCTCAGGCTAACGTCTATCGCTTTCTGTGGTGTCTTTATGTGCTAAAAACACTCTCTAACAAAATAGGATCAAAGTTTTTGTCTTTAGTGTTAAAACTTTGTCTAGAGGTGGTTATAGCGTTCCAAAATGTATATTTACGCCTTGAAAATTGTTACTCGGTGCGTGAGGTAATTTGGGGTGTTGATATGCAGAGTTCACTACTCTCGGAAAGCAGTTTTTGCAATTCTTCGACGACTTGTTATTATAACAGACGCACATGGAGTGGCGAATTTAAAATCCAATGCACAATGTGCTCAGGCTAACGTCTATCGCTTTCTGCAGTGTCTTTAAGTGCTAAAAAAGTTTTTAAGACACATTATTATCAAAGTTTTGTGTCTTTAGTGTTAAAGCGTCGTCTAGAGGAAGTTATAATGTTACAAAATGTATATTTACGCATTGAAAATTGTTACTCGCTGCTTGAGCTAATTTGGGGTGTTAATAAGCTGAGCATACAATTCCAGGGAAGCAGTTTTAGCAATTCTTCGACGTCTTGTTATTATACCTTGCGAATATGTAGTGGCTAATGGAAAATTCAATGCCGACGCTGCTCAGGCTAACGTCTATCGCTTTCTGTATATAATTTATGTGCTTAAACAGTCCCTAAGACACATTAGGATCAAAGTTTTGTCTCTTTAGTGTTAAAGCGTCGTCTAGAGGTGGTTATAGCGTTCCAGAATGTATATTTACGCCTTGAAAATTGTTACTCGCTGCTTGAGGTAATTTCCGGTGTTAATATTCACAGCATACAATTCCAGGGAAGCAGTTTTAGCAATTCTTCGACGTCTTGTTATTATACCTGGCGAATATCTAGTGGCTAATGTAAAATCCAATGCCGACGCTGCTCAGGCTAACGTCTATCGCTTTCTGTGTAGTATTTATGTGCTTAAACAGTCTCTAAGACACATTAGGATCAAAGTTTTGTCTCTTTAGTGTTAAAGCGTCGTCTAGAGGTGGTTATAGCGTTCCAGAATGTATATTTACGCCTTGAAAATTGTTACTCGCTGCATGAGGTATTTTGGGGTGTTAATATGCAGAGCATACAATTCCAGGGAAGCAGTTTTCGCAATTTTTCGACGACTTGTTATTATAACAAAAGGATATGAAGTCGCGAATGTAAAATCCAATACACAAGTTGCTTAGGCAAACGTCTATCACTTTTTGTGGTGGCTCTATGTTCTAAAAACAGATTCCAAAACACATTAGGATCTAAGTTTTGTGTCTTTAGTGTTAAAGCGTCGTCTAGAGGAAGCTATAATGTTAAAAATTGTAAATTTACGCCTTGAAAATTGTTACTCGCTGCTTGAGGTAATTTCGGGTGTTAATATTCACAGCATACAATTCCAGGGAAGCAGTTTTAGCAATTCTTCGACGTCTTGTTATTATACCTGGCGAATATCTAGTGGCTAATGTAAAATCCAATGCCGACGCTGCTCAGGCTAACGTCTATCGCTTTCTGTGTAGTATTTATGTGCTTAAACGGTCTCTAAGACACATTAGGATCAAAGTTTTGTCTCTTTAGTGTTAAAGCGTCGTCTAGAATTGGTTATAGCGTTCCAGAATGTATATTTACGCCTTCAAAATTGTTACTCGCTGCATGAGGTAATTTGGGGTGCTAATATGCAGAGCATACAATTCCAGGGAAGCAGTTTTCGCAATTCTTCGACGACTTGTTATTATAACAAAAGGATATGGAGTGGCGAATGAAAAATCCAATACACAAGTTGCTTAGGCTAACGTCTATCATTTTCTGTGGTGTCTCTATGTGCTAAAAACAGTTTCTAAAACACATTAGGATCTAAGTTTTGTGTCTTTAGTGTTAAAGCGTCGTCTAGAGGAAGTTATAAAGTTACAAAATGTAAATTTACGCCTTGCAAACTGTTACTCGCTGCTTGAGGTAATTTCGGGTGTTAATATGCAGAGCATACAATTCCAGGGAAGCAGTTTTCGCAATTCTTCGACGACTTGTTATTATAACAAAAGGATATGGAGTGGCGAATGTAAAATCCAATACACAAGTTGCTTAGGCTAACGTCTATCATTTTCTGTGGTGTCTCTATGTGCTAAAAACAGTTTCTAAAACACATTAGGATCTAAGTTTTGTGTCTTTAGTGTTAAAGCGTCGTCTAGAGGAAGTTATAATGTTACAAAATGTAAATTTACGCCTTGAAAATTGTTACTCGTTGCTTCAGGTAATTTCGGTTGTTAATACGCAGAGCACACAATTCCAGGGAAGCAGTTTTCGCAATTCTTTGACGTTTTGTTATTATACCTGGCGAATATGTAGTGGCTAATGTAAAATCCAATACGTCGCTGCTCAGGCTAACGTCTATCGCATTCTGTGTAGTATTTATGTGCTTAAACAGTCTCTAAGACACATTAGGATCAAAGTTTTGTCTCTTTAGTGTTAAAGCGTCGTCTAGAGGTGGTTATAGCGTTCCAGAATGTATATTTACGCCTTGAAAATTGTTACTCGCTGCATGAGGTAATTTGGGGTGTTAATATGCAGAGCATACCATTATAGGGAAGCAGTTTTAGCAATTCTTCGACGTCTTGTTATTATAACAAAAGGATATGGTGTGGCGAATGTAAAATCCAATACACAAGTTGCTCAGGCTAATGTCTATCGCTTTCAGTGGTGTCTTTATGTGCTAAAAACAATCTCTAACAAAATAGGATCAAAGTTACGTCTCTTTAGTGTTAAAGCGTCGTCTAGAGGAAGTTATAAGTTACAAAATGTAAATTTACGCCTTGAATATTGTTACTCGCTGCATGAGGTAATTTGGGGTGTTTAATATGCACAGTTTACAACTCTCTGGATGCAGTTTTAGCAATTCTTCGACGACTTGTTATTATAACAAAGGGATATGGAGTGGCGAATGTAAAATCCAATACACAAGTTGCTCAGGCTAATGTCTATCGCTTTGAGTTGTGTCTTTATGTGCTAAAAACAGTCTCTAACATAATAGGATCAAAGTTTTATCTCTTTAGTGTTAAAGCGTCGTCTAGAGGAAGTTGTAAGTTACAAAATGTAAATTTTCGCCTTGAAAATTGTTACTCGCTGCATGAGGTAATTTGGGGTGTTAATATGCAGAGCATACCATTATAGGGAAGCAGTTTTAGCAATTCTTCGACGTCTTGTTATTATAACAAAAGGATATGGTGTGGCGAATGTAAAATCCAATACACAAGTTGCTCAGGCTAATGTCTATCGCTTTCAGTGGTGTCTTTATGTGCTAAAAACAATCTCTAACAAAATAGGATCAAAGTTACGTCTCTTTAGTGTTAAAGCGTCGTCTAGAGGAAGTTATAAGTTACAAAATGTAAATTTACGCCTTGAATATTGTTACTCGCTGCATGAGGTAATTTGGGGTGTTTAATATGCACAGTTTACAACTCTCTGGATGCAGTTTTAGCAATTCTTCGACGACTTGTTATTATAACAAAAGGATATGAAGTGGCGAATGTAAAATCCAATACACAAGTTGCTCAGGCTAATGTCTATTGCTTTCAGTTGTGTCTTTATGTGCTAAAAACAGTCTCTAACATAATAGGATCAAAGTTTTATCTCTTTAGTGTTAAAGCGTCGTCTAGAGGAAGTTATAAGTTACAAAATGTACATTTACGCCTTGAATATTGTTACTCGCTGCATGAGGTAATTTGGGGTGTTTAATATGCACAGTTTACAACTCTCTGGATGCAGTTTTACCAATTCTTCGACGACTTGTTATTATAACAGAGGGATATGGAGTGGCGAATGTAAAATCCAATGCACAAGTTGCTCAGGCTAACGTCTATCGCTCTCTGCAGTGTCTTTAAGTTCTAAAAAAGTCTCTAAGACACATTAGGTTTAAAGTGTTGTCTCTTTAGTGTTAAAGCGTCGTCTAGAGGAAGTTATAATGTTACAAAATGTAAATTTACGCCTTGAAAATTGTAACTCGCTGCATGAGGTAATTTGGGGTGTTTAATATGCACAGTTGACAACTCGCTGGAAGCAGTTTTAGCAACTGTTCGAAGACTTGTTATTATAACAGAGGGATATGGAGTGGCGAATGTAAAATCAAATGCACAAGTTTCTCAGGCTAAGGTCTATCGCTTTCTGTAGTGTCTTTATGTGCTAAAACAGTCTATAAGACACATTAGGATCAAACTTTTGTCTCTTTAGTGTTAAAGCGTCGTCTAGAGGAAGTTATTAGTTACAAAATGCATACAGAATACAATTCCAGGGAAGCAGTTTTAGCAATTCTTCGACGACTTGTTATTATAACAGAGGGATATGGAGTGGCGAATGTAAAATCTAATGCACAAGTTGCTCAGGCTAAGGTCTATTGCTTTCTGTAGTGTCTTTATGTGCTAAAACAGTCTATAAGACACATTAGGATCAAACTTTTGTCTCTTTAGTGTTAAAGCGTCGTCTAGAGGAAGTTATTAGTTACAAAATGCATACAGAATACAATTCCAGGGAAGCAGTTTTAGCAATTCTTCGACGACTTGTTATTATAACAGAGGTATATGGATTGGCGAATGTAAAATCTAATGCACAAGTTGCTCAGGCTAAGGTCTATCGCTTTCTGTAGTGTCTTTATGTGCTAAAACAATCTCTAAGACACATTAGGATCAAAGTTTTGTCTCTTTAGTGTTAAAGCGTCGTCTAGAGGTGGTTATAGCGTCCCAGAATGTATATTTACGCCTTGAAAATTGTTACTCGCTGCATGAGGTAATTTGGGGTGTTAATAGCAGAGCATACAATTCGAGGCAAGCAGTTTTTGTAATTTTTCGACGTCTTGTTATTTTACCTGGTGAATATGTAGTGGCTAATGTACAATCCAATGCCGACGCTGCACAGGCTAACGTCTATCGCTTTCCGTGTAGTATTTATGTGCTTAAACAGTCTCTAAGACACATTAGGATCAAAGTTTAGTCTCTTTAGTGTTAAAGCGTCGTCTAGAGGTGGTTATAGCGTTCCAGAATGTATATTTATGCCTTAAAAATTGTTACTCGCTGCATGAGATAATTTGGGGTGTTAATATGCAGAGCATACAATTCGAGGGAAGCAATTTTAGCAATTCTTCGACGACTTGTTATTATAACAAAAGTATATGGAGTGGCGAATGTAAAATCCAATACACAAGTTGCTTAGGCTAACGTCTATCACTTTCTGTTGTGTCTCTATGTGCTAAAAACAGTTTCTAAAACTCATTAGGATCTAAGTTTTGTGTCTTTAGTGTTAAAGCGTCGTCTAGAGGAAGTTATAATGTTACAAAATGTAAATTTACGCCTTGAAAATTGTTACTCGTTGCTTGAGGTAATTTCGGGTGTTAATATGCAGAGCATACAATTCCAGGGAATCAGTTTTAGCAATTCTTCGACGTCTTTAATTATACCTGGCGAATATCTAGTGGCTAATGTACAATCCAATGCCGACGCTGCTCAGGCTAAAGTCTATTATTTCTGTGGTATCTTTATGTGCTAAAAAAACTCTCTAACAAAATAGGATCAAAGTTTTTGCTCTTTAGTGTTAAAACTTTGTCTAGAGGTGGTTATAGAGTTCCAAAATGTATATTTACGCCTTGAAAATTGTTACTCGCTGCATGAGGTAATTTGGGGTGTTTAATATGCACAGTTTACAACTCTCTGGATGCAGTTTTAGCAATTCTTCGACGACTTGTTATTATAACAGAGGAATATGGAGTGGCGAATGTAAAATCCAATGCACAAGTTGCTCAGGCTAACGTCTATCGCTTTCTGCAGTGTCTTTAAGTTCTAAAAAAGTCTCTAAGACACATTAGGATCAAAGTTTTGTCTCTTTAGTGTTAAAGCGTCGTCTAGAGGAAGTTATAAGTTACAAAATGTAAATTTACGCCTTGAATATTGTTACTCGCTGCATGAGGTAATTTGGGGTGTTTAATATGCACAGTTTACAACTCTCTGGATGCAGTTTTATCAATTCTTCGACGACTTGTTATTATAACAGAGGAATATGGAGTGGCGAATGTAAAATCCAATGCACAAGTTGCTCAGGCTAACGTCTATCGCTTTCTGCAGTGTCTTTAAGTTCTAAAAAAATCTCTAAGACACATTAGGATCAAAGTTTTGTCTCTTTAGTGTTAAAGCTTCGTCTAGAGGAAGTTATAATGTTACAAAATGTAAATTTACGCCTTGAAAATTGTTACTCGCTTCTTGAGGTAATTTCGGGTGTTAATATGCAGAGCATACAATTCCAGGGACACAGTTTTAGCAATTCCTCGACGTCTTGTTATTATACCTGGCGAATATGTAGTGGCTAATGTAAAATCTAATGCCGACGCTGCTCGGGCTATTTTCTATCGCTTTCTGTGGTGTCTTTATGTGCTAAAAACACTCTCTAACAAAACGGGATCAAAGTTTTTTCTCTTTAGTGTTAAAACTTTGTCTAGAGGTGGTTATAGCGTTCCAAAATGTATATCTACGCCTTGAAAATTGTTACTCGGTGTGCGAGGTACTTTTTGGGTGTTGATATGCAGAGTTTACAACTCTCGGTAAACTGTTTTTGCAATTCTTCGACGACTTGTTATTATAACAGACGCACATGGAGTGGCGAATGTAAAATCTAATGCACAAGTTGCTCAGGCTAACGTCTATAGCTTTCTGCAGTGTCTTTAAGTACTAAAAAAGTCTCTAAGACACATTAGGATCAAAGTTTTGTCTCTTTAGTGTTAAAGCGTCGTCTAGAGGTGGTTATAGCGTTCCAGAATGTATATTTATGCCTAAAAAATTGTTACTCGCTGCATGAGGTAATTTTGGGTGTTAATATGCAGAGCATACAATTCCAGGGAAGCAGTTTTCGCAATTCTTCGACGACTTGTTATTATAACAAAACGATATGGAGTGGCGAATGTTAAATCCAATACACAAGTTGCTCAGGCTAATGTCTATCGCTTTCTGTGGTGTCTTTATGTGCTAAAAACGCTCTCTAACAAAATAGGATCAAACTTTTTGTCTCTTTAGTGTTAAAGCGTCGTCTAGAGGAAGTTATAAGTTACAAAATGTAAATTTACTCCTTGAAAATTGTTACTCGGTGCTTGAGGTAATTTGGGGTGTTGTTTACAACTCTCGGAAAGCAGTTTTTGCAATTCTTCAACGACTTGTTATAACAGACGGCGAACGTAAAATCCATTGCACAAGTTGCTCAGGCTAACGTCTATTTCTTTCTGTGGTGTCTCTATGTGCTAAAACAGTCTCTAAGACACATTGTTACGGTATTAAAAGAACTTTACGACACCCACCCAAGGTGAGCATCGCACCACGGAATCAGTCCTGAAAAACTGGCACACTTGCCCTGAAATCGGTTCAAAATAGGCTAAAGGCCACGGCTGGAACGCTCAGGGAGTCGGGCGTGAGTCACACGATACGTTCTGGGCAAGCGTGTTGCGGCATAATATATATATATATAGGGTATGTCAGAATTATGAGGGCGCCACCAAGCCTGTCTTAACCCGACTAATTGGGCCTGGACGGTTAGACGGGAGCGAAGCCCGCAAAATACTCCGACGATAGGATTACTCAAGAGTTGCAAGGTCAAATAACAATTTCGAGATTGCCTTATGCAAAGATTGTAATTAGGTGCCAATCCGACCGCGACTACGCAGCTGTCTCACCCACCTGTACGCTCAAAGCTCCCTCGTCCCGTCGCACAATAATCAGTACACTGAAGGGGGCGCTTATCTGAAACAGAACATGCACAAGTCGAAACAAAACAATAGTTCCCTTAACTAACAAATCATGTATTGACTCACGGGTTACAATGGGGCAGCAGAGTGCGTCGTCCTATATCTATAAATAGATTATATCTAAGAACACCAGCTGGCGCGCGCTCTAAACCTAGCGACAGATGTTGAACAGTAATGAACAAAGTAGCACTTGTAACATAGACAGTCTGTAATTTGGAATGAATGTACAAATATGCGGGCGCGACGCCTTATGCAGCAAACAGTAATGAACAAATTAGCACTTGCAACATGGACAGTCTGTAATTTGGAATGAATGTACAAATATGCGGGCGCGACGCCTTATGCAGCAAACAGTAGTGAACAAATACGACGACAGTGCCTGTAGGCACAAGAGATGTGACGGGCTCGCTCGCGGCGTCCCAATACAGCTCGTACGCGGGGCTTAAATGCTCTCCGCGTGACAGGTACACTCGCGTTCACAGCGGTAATCAGTTCAAAGACACATACCTTAATATGTAGGCGGTTAGGGAGCCTGGTACAGTTGAGTTGCGACAGGCTGCAGTCTTAGGTGGCAGGTACTTTCGATGTTCGACGGCTATAGGGATGAGTGGACATCCGCCATAATGGCGACGTGAGACGCGTCAGGACGCGTACAACTGGACGACGAAAAATGGGCCACTTTCGTTCTGCGGGACAGATCCTCGAAGGTCGAGATGAAGGGGGCACGATCCCTTACTTACGGGAGCAGGAACTGGGCTCAAAAAGCACCCACGCTACGCCGAAGACAATTCGAAAAACACACACACACAACACCTCTCGAAGGTGAAACCATTCTCGCAGCGCTCGCTGCCACAGCTCGAGAAGGGCAACGGAAAAGAGGGCCTCCACGGCAACAATACTAAACAACAGCGGCAGGCGTCCTCGGGCACCTAAGGGGCCAAAGGACGCCGCCTGGATAACACAACCACCACACGAACGCTCTCTGCAACGGACTGCGATCAACTGCCCAGAGGGAAGCGCTGCCACAGGTCACATCGGTCGCGTCCCCACGTGACTAAACTTCAGCAGCCAATCGCGAGGCGATAAAATGAAACAAATTAATGCCGGCGACAATGGTATCACGCCACAACGGCGTGTTTTCTAGAAGATTCGGAATTCTTGCGAGCGATAACGCTCGGCTGCCAAAGTGCCATCAGAGGGGGGCTCCAACCGACGAGAAATACTGCGTTTGGGGCCAAATATGTGCGAAATCATGCCCTAACGCCTAGGTGGCTATTTAAAATACCAAAATGACCTGAATCAAATGTGCGGAAGATGAGATTGTACTTGTGCGCAAAGATTGAAAATGGTTTTAACATAGCAACAAATTGCCCTAAAGGCGTGAAATGCAATTAAGCATCTACAACAGCAAAATGACTTAACAACATTAGGATCAAAGTTTTGTCTCTTTAGTGTTAAAGCGTCGTCTAGAGGTGGTTATAGCGTTCCAGAATGTATATTTACGCCTTGAAAATTGTTACTCGCTGCATGAGGTAATTTGGGGTGTTAATATGCAGAGCATACAATTCCAGGGAAACAGTTTTAGCAATTCTTCGACGACTTGTTATTATAACAAAAGTATATGGAGTGGCGAATGTAAAATCCAATACACAAGTTGCTTAGGCTAACGTCTATCGCTTCCTGCAGTGTCTTTAAGTGCTAAAAAAGTCTCTAAGACACATTAGGATCAAAGTTTTGTGTCTTTAGTGTTAAAGCGTCCTCTAGAAGTGGTGATAGCGTCCTAGAATGTATATTTATGGCTTGAAAATTGTTAATCGCTGCATGAGGTAATTTGGGGTGTTAATATGCAGAGCATACAATTTGAGGGAAGTAGTTTTAGCAATTCTTCGACGACTTGTTATTATAACAAGATGGAGTGGCGAATGTAAAATCCAATACAGAAGTTGCTTAGGCTAACGTCTATCATTTTCTGAGGTGTCTCTATGTGCTAAAAACAGTTTCTAAAACACATTAGGATCAAAGTTTTGTGTCTTTAGTGTTAAAGCGTCGTCTAGAGGTGGTTATAGCGTTCCAGAATGTATATTTATGCCTTGAAAATTGTTACTCGCTGCATGAGGTAATTTGGGGTGTTAATATGCAGAGCATACAATTCGAGGGAAGCAGTTTTAGCAATTCTTCGACGACTTGTTATTATAACAAAAGTATATGGAGTGGCGAATGTAAAATCCAATACACAAGTTGCTTAGGCTAACGTCTATCATTTTCTGTGGTGTCTCTATGTGCTAAAAACAGTTTCTAAAACACATTAGGATCTAAGTTTTGTGTCTTTAGTGTTAAAGCGTCGTCTAGAGGAAGTTATAATGTTACAAAATTTAATTTACGCCTTGAAAATTGTTACTCGCTGGTTGAGGTAATTTCGGGTGTTAATATGCAGAGCATACAATTCCAGGGAAGCAGTTTTAGCAATTCTTCGACGTCTTGTTACTATACCTGGCGAATATCTAGTGGCTAATGTAAAATCTAATGCACAAGTTGCTCAGGCTAACGTCTATCGCTTTCTGTGGTGTCTTTATGTGCTAAAAACACTCTCTAACAAAATAGGATCAAAGTTTTTGTCTTTAGTGTTAAAACTTTGTCTAGAGGTGGTTATAGCGTTCCAAAATGTATATTTACGCCTTGAAAATTGTTACTCGGTGCGTGAGGTAATTTGGGGTGTTGATATGCAGAGTTCACTACTCTCGGAAAGCAGTTTTTGCAATTCTTCGACGACTTGTTATTATAACAGACGCACATGGAGTGGCGAATTTAAAATCCAATGCACAAGGTGCTCAGGCTAACGTCTATCGCTTTCTGCAGTGTCTTTAAGTGCTAAAAAAGTTTTAAAGACACATTATTATCAAAGTTTTGTGTCTTTAGTGTTAAAGCGTCGTCTAGAGGAAGTTATAATGTTACAAAATGTATATTTACGCATTGAAAATTGTTACTCGCTGCTTGAGCTAATTTGGGGTGTTAATAAGCTGAGCATACAATTCCAGGGAAGCAGTTTTAGCAATTCTTCGACGTCTTGTTATTATACCTTGCGAATATGTAGTGGCTAATGGAAAATTCAATGCCGACGCTGCTCAGGCTAACGTCTATCGCTTTCTGTATATAATTTATGTGCTTAAACAGTCCCTAAGACACATTAGGATCAAAGTTTTGTCTCTTTAGTGTTAAAGCGTCGTCTAGAGGTGGTTATAGCGTTCCAGAATGTATATTTACGCCTTGAAAATTGTTACTCGCTGCTTGAGGTAATTTCCGGTGTTAATATTCACAGCATACAATTCCAGGGAAGCAGTTTTAGCAATTCTTCGACGTCTTGTTATTATACCTGGCGAATATCTAGTGGCTAATGTAAAATCCAATGCCGACGCTGCTCAGGCTAACGTCTATCGCTTTCTGTGTAGTATTTATGTGCTTAAACAGTCTCTAAGACACATTAGGATCAAAGTTTTGTCTCTTTAGTGTTAAAGCGTCGTCTAGAGGTGGTTATAGCGTTCCAGAATGTATATTTACGCCTTGAAAATTGTTACTCGCTGCATGAGGTATTTTGGGGTGTTAATATGCAGAGCATACAATTCCAGGGAAGCAGTTTTCGCAATTTTTCGACGACTTGTTATTATAACAAAAGGATATGGAGTCGCGAATGTAAAATCCAATACACAAGTTGCTTAGGCAAACGTCTATCACTTTTTGTGGTGGCTCTATGTTCTAAAAACAGATTCCAAAACACATTAGGATCTAAGTTTTGTGTCTTTAGTGTTAAAGCGTCGTCTAGAGGAAGCTATAATGTTAAAAATTGTAAATTTACGCCTTGAAAATTGTTACTCGCTGCTTGAGGTAATTTCGGGTGTTAATATTCACAGCATACAATTCCAGGGAAGCAGTTTTAGCAATTCTTCGACGTCTTGTTATTATACCTGGCGAATATCTAGTGGCTAATGTAAAATCCAATGCCGACGCTGCTCAGGCTAACGTCTATCGCTTTCTGTGTAGTATTTATGTGCTTAAACGGTCTCTAAGACACATTAGGATCAAAGTTTTGTCTCTTTAGTGTTAAAGCGTCGTCTAGAATTGGTTATAGCGTTCCAGAATGTATATTTACGCCTTCAAAATTGTTACTCGCTGCATGAGGTAATTTGGGGTGCTAATATGCAGAGCATACAATTCCAGGGAAGCAGTTTTCGCAATTCTTCGACGACTTGTTATTATAACAAAAGGATATGGAGTGGCGAATGAAAAATCCAATACACAAGTTGCTTAGGCTAACGTCTATCATTTTCTGTGGTGTCTCTATGTGCTAAAAACAGTTTCTAAAACACATTAGGATCTAAGTTTTGTGTCTTTAGTGTTAAAGCGTCGTCTAGAGGAAGTTATAAAGTTACAAAATGTAAATTTACGCCTTGCAAACTGTTACTCGCTGCTTGAGGTAATTTCGGGTGTTAATATGCAGAGCATACAATTCCAGGGAAGCAGTTTTCGCAATTCTTCGACGACTTGTTATTATAACAAAAGGATATGGAGTGGCGAATGTAAAATCCAATACACAAGTTGCTTAGGCTAACGTCTATCATTTTCTGTGGTGTCTCTATGTGCTAAAAACAGTTTCTAAAACACATTAGGATCTAAGTTTTGTGTCTTTAGTGTTAAAGCGTCGTCTAGAGGAAGTTATAATGTTACAAAATGTAAATTTACGCCTTGAAAATTGTTACTCGTTGCTTCAGGTAATTTCGGTTGTTAATACGCAGAGCACACAATTCCAGGGAAGCAGTTTTCGCAATTCTTTGACGTTTTGTTATTATACCTGGCGAATATGTAGTGGCTAATGTAAAATCCAATACGTCGCTGCTCAGGCTAACGTCTATCGCATTCTGTGTAGTATTTATGTGCTTAAACAGTCTCTAAGACACATTAGGATCAAAGTTTTGTCTCTTTAGTGTTAAAGCGTCGTCTAGAGGTGGTTATAGCGTTCCAGAATGTATATTTACGCCTTGAAAATTGTTACTCGCTGCATGAGGTAATTTGGGGTGTTAATATGCAGAGCATACCATTATAGGGAAGCAGTTTTAGCAATTCTTCGACGTCTTGTTATTATAACAAAAGGATATGGTGTGGCGAATGTAAAATCCAATACACAAGTTGCTCAGGCTAATGTCTATCGCTTTCAGTGGTGTCTTTATGTGCTAAAAACAATCTCTAACAAAATAGGATCAAAGTTACGTCTCTTTAGTGTTAAAGCGTCGTCTAGAGGAAGTTATAAGTTACAAAATGTAAATTTACGCCTTGAATATTGTTACTCGCTGCATGAGGTAATTTGGGGTGTTTAATATGCACAGTTTACAACTCTCTGGATGCAGTTTTAGCAATTCTTCGACGACTTGTTATTATAACAAAGGGATATGGAGTGGCGAATGTAAAATCCAATACACAAGTTGCTCAGGCTAATGTCTATCGCTTTGAGTTGTGTCTTTATGTGCTAAAAACAGTCTCTAACATAATAGGATCAAAGTTTTATCTCTTTAGTGTTAAAGCGTCGTCTAGAGGAAGTTGTAAGTTACAAAATGTAAATTTTCGCCTTGAAAATTGTTACTCGCTGCATGAGGTAATTTGGGGTGTTAATATGCAGAGCATACCATTATAGGGAAGCAGTTTTAGCAATTCTTCGACGTCTTGTTATTATAACAAAAGGATATGGTGTGGCGAATGTAAAATCCAATACACAAGTTGCTCAGGCTAATGTCTATCGCTTTCAGTGGTGTCTTTATGTGCTAAAAACAATCTCTAACAAAATAGGATCAAAGTTACGTCTCTTTAGTGTTAAAGCGTCGTCTAGAGGAAGTTATAAGTTACAAAATGTAAATTTACGCCTTGAATATTGTTACTCGCTGCATGAGGTAATTTGGGGTGTTTAATATGCACAGTTTACAACTCTCTGGATGCAGTTTTAGCAATTCTTCGACGACTTGTTATTATAACAAAAGGATATGAAGTGGCGAATGTAAAATCCAATACACAAGTTGCTCAGGCTAATGTCTATTGCTTTCAGTTGTGTCTTTATGTGCTAAAAACAGTCTCTAACATAATAGGATCAAAGTTTTATCTCTTTAGTGTTAAAGCGTCGTCTAGAGGAAGTTATAAGTTACAAAATGTACATTTACGCCTTGAATATTGTTACTCGCTGCATGAGGTAATTTGGGGTGTTTAATATGCACAGTTTACAACTCTCTGGATGCAGTTTTACCAATTCTTCGACGACTTGTTATTATAACAGAGGGATATGGAGTGGCGAATGTAAAATCCAATGCACAAGTTGCTCAGGCTAACGTCTATCGCTCTCTGCAGTGTCTTTAAGTTCTAAAAAAGTCTCTAAGACACATTAGGTTTAAAGTGTTGTCTCTTTAGTGTTAAAGCGTCGTCTAGAGGAAGTTATAATGTTACAAAATGTAAATTTACGCCTTGAAAATTGTAACTCGCTGCATGAGGTAATTTGGGGTGTTTAATATGCACAGTTGACAACTCGCTGGAAGCAGTTTTAGCAACTGTTCGAAGACTTGTTATTATAACAGAGGGATATGGAGTGGCGAATGTAAAATCAAATGCACAAGTTTCTCAGGCTAAGGTCTATCGCTTTCTGTAGTGTCTTTATGTGCTAAAACAGTCTATAAGACACATTAGGATCAAACTTTTGTCTCTTTAGTGTTAAAGCGTCGTCTAGAGGAAGTTATTAGTTACAAAATGCATACAGAATACAATTCCAGGGAAGCAGTTTTAGCAATTCTTCGACGACTTGTTATTATAACAGAGGGATATGGAGTGGCGAATGTAAAATCTAATGCACAAGTTGCTCAGGCTAAGGTCTATTGCTTTCTGTAGTGTCTTTATGTGCTAAAACAGTCTATAAGACACATTAGGATCAAACTTTTGTCTCTTTAGTGTTAAAGCGTCGTCTAGAGGAAGTTATTAGTTACAAAATGCATACAGAATACAATTCCAGGGAAGCAGTTTTAGCAATTCTTCGACGACTTGTTATTATAACAGAGGTATATGGATTGGCGAATGTAAAATCTAATGCACAAGTTGCTCAGGCTAAGGTCTATCGCTTTCTGTAGTGTCTTTATGTGCTAAAACAATCTCTAAGACACATTAGGATCAAAGTTTTGTCTCTTTAGTGTTAAAGCGTCGTCTAGAGGTGGTTATAGCGTCCCAGAATGTATATTTACGCCTTGAAAATTGTTACTCGCTGCATGAGGTAATTTGGGGTGTTAATAGCAGAGCATACAATTCGAGGCAAGCAGTTTTTGTAATTTTTCGACGTCTTGTTATTTTACCTGGTGAATATGTAGTGGCTAATGTACAATCCAATGCCGACGCTGCACAGGCTAACGTCTATCGCTTTCCGTGTAGTATTTATGTGCTTAAACAGTCTCTAAGACACATTAGGATCAAAGTTTAGTCTCTTTAGTGTTAAAGCGTCGTCTAGAGGTGGTTATAGCGTTCCAGAATGTATATTTATGCCTTAAAAATTGTTACTCGCTGCATGAGATAATTTGGGGTGTTAATATGCAGAGCATACAATTCGAGGGAAGCAATTTTAGCAATTCTTCGACGACTTGTTATTATAACAAAAGTATATGGAGTGGCGAATGTAAAATCCAATACACAAGTTGCTTAGGCTAACGTCTATCACTTTCTGTTGTGTCTCTATGTGCTAAAAACAGTTTCTAAAACTCATTAGGATCTAAGTTTTGTGTCTTTAGTGTTAAAGCGTCGTCTAGAGGAAGTTATAATGTTACAAAATGTAAATTTACGCCTTGAAAATTGTTACTCGTTGCTTGAGGTAATTTCGGGTGTTAATATGCAGAGCATACAATTCCAGGGAATCAGTTTTAGCAATTCTTCGACGTCTTTAATTATACCTGGCGAATATCTAGTGGCTAATGTACAATCCAATGCCGACGCTGCTCAGGCTAAAGTCTATTATTTCTGTGGTATCTTTATGTGCTAAAAAAACTCTCTAACAAAATAGGATCAAAGTTTTTGCTCTTTAGTGTTAAAACTTTGTCTAGAGGTGGTTATAGAGTTCCAAAATGTATATTTACGCCTTGAAAATTGTTACTCGCTGCATGAGGTAATTTGGGGTGTTTAATATGCACAGTTTACAACTCTCTGGATGCAGTTTTAGCAATTCTTCGACGACTTGTTATTATAACAGAGGAATATGGAGTGGCGAATGTAAAATCCAATGCACAAGTTGCTCAGGCTAACGTCTATCGCTTTCTGCAGTGTCTTTAAGTTCTAAAAAAGTCTCTAAGACACATTAGGATCAAAGTTTTGTCTCTTTAGTGTTAAAGCGTCGTCTAGAGGAAGTTATAAGTTACAAAATGTAAATTTACGCCTTGAATATTGTTACTCGCTGCATGAGGTAATTTGGGGTGTTTAATATGCACAGTTTACAACTCTCTGGATGCAGTTTTATCAATTCTTCGACGACTTGTTATTATAACAGAGGAATATGGAGTGGCGAATGTAAAATCCAATGCACAAGTTGCTCAGGCTAACGTCTATCGCTTTCTGCAGTGTCTTTAAGTTCTAAAAAAATCTCTAAGACACATTAGGATCAAAGTTTTGTCTCTTTAGTGTTAAAGCTTCGTCTAGAGGAAGTTATAATGTTACAAAATGTAAATTTACGCCTTGAAAATTGTTACTCGCTTCTTGAGGTAATTTCGGGTGTTAATATGCAGAGCATACAATTCCAGGGACACAGTTTTAGCAATTCCTCGACGTCTTGTTATTATACCTGGCGAATATGTAGTGGCTAATGTAAAATCTAATGCCGACGCTGCTCGGGCTATTTTCTATCGCTTTCTGTGGTGTCTTTATGTGCTAAAAACACTCTCTAACAAAACGGGATCAAAGTTTTTTCTCTTTAGTGTTAAAACTTTGTCTAGAGGTGGTTATAGCGTTCCAAAATGTATATCTACGCCTTGAAAATTGTTACTCGGTGTGCGAGGTACTTTTTGGGTGTTGATATGCAGAGTTTACAACTCTCGGTAAACTGTTTTTGCAATTCTTCGACGACTTGTTATTATAACAGACGCACATGGAGTGGCGAATGTAAAATCTAATGCACAAGTTGCTCAGGCTAACGTCTATAGCTTTCTGCAGTGTCTTTAAGTACTAAAAAAGTCTCTAAGACACATTAGGATCAAAGTTTTGTCTCTTTAGTGTTAAAGCGTCGTCTAGAGGTGGTTATAGCGTTCCAGAATGTATATTTATGCCTAAAAAATTGTTACTCGCTGCATGAGGTAATTTTGGGTGTTAATATGCAGAGCATACAATTCCAGGGAAGCAGTTTTCGCAATTCTTCGACGACTTGTTATTATAACAAAACGATATGGAGTGGCGAATGTTAAATCCAATACACAAGTTGCTCAGGCTAATGTCTATCGCTTTCTGTGGTGTCTTTATGTGCTAAAAACGCTCTCTAACAAAATAGGATCAAACTTTTTGTCTCTTTAGTGTTAAAGCGTCGTCTAGAGGAAGTTATAAGTTACAAAATGTAAATTTACTCCTTGAAAATTGTTACTCGGTGCTTGAGGTAATTTGGGGTGTTGTTTACAACTCTCGGAAAGCAGTTTTTGCAATTCTTCAACGACTTGTTATAACAGACGGCGAACGTAAAATCCATTGCACAAGTTGCTCAGGCTAACGTCTATTTCTTTCTGTGGTGTCTCTATGTGCTAAAACAGTCTCTAAGACACATTGTTACGGTATTAAAAGAACTTTACGACACCCACCCAAGGTGAGCATCGCACCACGGAATCAGTCCTGAAAAACTGGCACACTTGCCCTGAAATCGGTTCAAAATAGGCTAAAGGCCACGGCTGGAACGCTCAGGGAGTCGGGCGTGAGTCACACGATACGTTCTGGGCAAGCGTGTTGCGGCATAATATATATATATATAGGGTATGTCAGAATTATGAGGGCGCCACCAAGCCTGTCTTAACCCGACTAATTGGGCCTGGACGGTTAGACGGGAGCGAAGCCCGCAAAATACTCCGACGATAGGATTACTCAAGAGTTGCAAGGTCAAATAACAATTTCGAGATTGCCTTATGCAAAGATTGTAATTAGGTGCCAATCCGACCGCGACTACGCAGCTGTCTCACCCACCTGTACGCTCAAAGCTCCCTCGTCCCGTCGCACAATAATCAGTACACTGAAGGGGGCGCTTATCTGAAACAGAACATGCACAAGTCGAAACAAAACAATAGTTCCCTTAACTAACAAATCATGTATTGACTCACGGGTTACAATGGGGCAGCAGAGTGCGTCGTCCTATATCTATAAATAGATTATATCTAAGAACACCAGCTGGCGCGCGCTCTAAACCTAGCGACAGATGTTGAACAGTAATGAACAAAGTAGCACTTGTAACATAGACAGTCTGTAATTTGGAATGAATGTACAAATATGCGGGCGCGACGCCTTATGCAGCAAACAGTAATGAACAAATTAGCACTTGCAACATGGACAGTCTGTAATTTGGAATGAATGTACAAATATGCGGGCGCGACGCCTTATGCAGCAAACAGTAGTGAACAAATACGACGACAGTGCCTGTAGGCACAAGAGATGTGACGGGCTCGCTCGCGGCGTCCCAATACAGCTCGTACGCGGGGCTTAAATGCTCTCCGCGTGACAGGTACACTCGCGTTCACAGCGGTAATCAGTTCAAAGACACATACCTTAATATGTAGGCGGTTAGGGAGCCTGGTACAGTTGAGTTGCGACAGGCTGCAGTCTTAGGTGGCAGGTACTTTCGATGTTCGACGGCTATAGGGATGAGTGGACATCCGCCATAATGGCGACGTGAGACGCGTCAGGACGCGTACAACTGGACGACGAAAAATGGGCCACTTTCGTTCTGCGGGACAGATCCTCGAAGGTCGAGATGAAGGGGGCACGATCCCTTACTTACGGGAGCAGGAACTGGGCTCAAAAAGCACCCACGCTACGCCGAAGACAATTCGAAAAACACACACACACAACACCTCTCGAAGGTGAAACCATTCTCGCAGCGCTCGCTGCCACAGCTCGAGAAGGGCAACGGAAAAGAGGGCCTCCACGGCAACAATACTAAACAACAGCGGCAGGCGTCCTCGGGCACCTAAGGGGCCAAAGGACGCCGCCTGGATAACACAACCACCACACGAACGCTCTCTGCAACGGACTGCGATCAACTGCCCAGAGGGAAGCGCTGCCACAGGTCACATCGGTCGCGTCCCCACGTGACTAAACTTCGGCAGCCAATCGCGAGGCGATAAAATGAAACAAATTAATGCCGGCGACAATGGTATCACGCCACAACGGCGTGTTTTCTAGAAGATTCGGAATTCTTGCGAGCGATAACGCTCGGCTGCCAAAGTGCCATCAGAGGGGGGCTCCAACCGACGAGAAATACTGCGTTTGGGGCCAAATATGTGCGAAATCATGCCCTAACGCCTAGGTGGCTATTTAAAATACCAAAATGACCTGAATCAAATGTGCGGAAGATGAGATTGTACTTGTGCGCAAAGATTGAAAATGGTTTTAACATAGCAACAAATTGCCCTAAAGGCGTGAAATGCAATTAAGCATCTACAACAGCAAAATGACTTAACAACATTAGGATCAAAGTTTTGTCTCTTTAGTGTTAAAGCGTCGTCTAGAGGTGGTTATAGCGTTCCAGAATGTATATTTACGCCTTGAAAATTGTTACTCGCTGCATGAGGTAATTTGGGGTGTTAATATGCAGAGCATACAATTCCAGGGAAACAGTTTTAGCAATTCCTCGACGTTTTGTTATTATACCTGGCGAATATGTAGTGGCTAATGTAAAATCCAATGCTTACGCTGCTCAGGCTAATTTCTATGGTGTCTTTATGTGCTAAAAATGCTCTCTAATACATTTGGATCAAAGTTTTTTCTCTTTAGTGTTAAAACTTTGTGTAGAGGTGGTTATAGCGTTCCAAAATGTATATTTACGCCTTAAAAATTGTTACTCGGTGCATGAGGTAATTTGGAGTGTTAATATGAACAGTTTATAACTCTCGGGAAGTAGTTTTAGCAATTATTCGACGACTTGTTATTATAACAGACGGATATGGAGTGGTGAATGTAAAATCCAATGCTGACGCTGCTCAGGCTAATTTCTATCGCTTTCTGTGGTGTCTTTATGTGCTAAAAATGCTCTCTAATACATTGGGATCAAAGTTTTTTCTCTTTAGTGTTAAAACTTTGTCTAGAGGTGGTTATAGCGTTGCAAAATGTATATTTACGCCTTAAAAATTGTTACTTGGTGCATGAGGTAATTTGGCGTGTTAGTATGCACAGTTTACAACTCCCGGGAAGCAGTTCTAGCAGCTCTTGGAATTCTTATAGTTATACCAGACGGATATGTAATGGCGAATGTAAAATCCAATGCAGAAGCTGCTCAGACTCTCGACTATCGCTTTCTGTGGTTTCTTTATATGCTAAAAACGCCTTCTAGAACACATTAGGATGAAAGTTTTGTCTCTTTAGTGTTAAAACGTCGTCTAGGGGTGGTTATAGCGTTCCAAAATTTATATCTATGCCTTGAAAATTGTTACTCGGTACATGAGGCAATTGGGGTGTTAATATGCACAGTTTACAACTCCCGGGAAGCAGTTTTAGCACTTCTTCGACTTCTTGTAATTATACCAGACGGATATGTAGTGGCGAATGTAAAATTTAATGCTCAGGCTCTCGTCTGTCGCTTTTTTTTTATCTTTATGACTTTTATATTTGTCATTACACATACTTTTTAGGTTAACCGTTTTCAATTCTGTTTGTCTCCCATTATATGATGATATTAAGCCTTTTATACACCAAATATGTAAGAATTAAACTTTTGTTTTACTTTTTCAGATAATATTTACTTCTTTCAGATAAAGCTTGACTAACAAAATAACCTTCAATTAATTTGAATTACAATTGCAACCACAAATGGAATATTTATTAATGATCTACTATTACCATTGTAGGAAATAGAAATTCTAATGATAAATTGCAGTTATTCCAACCAATATCCTTTTATGAACATTATCATTAAGCTGCTTTATTATTATTTCATTTTAAACTGCTTTGTCATTTTAGACCATATCAATATATATCAGCTCCACGAGCCTTGTAAGTCCACGGCTTATTCAACGACTGCTGTCCATTCCTTTCTATTTCTTATTTTATTTTTTCAGTCTGTGACCCTTAGTGTGGCTAGTTCCTTCTATATTCCTTTTTTCAAGGTGTTTTGTGGTCTTCCGCTTACTCTTGTTGCATCTAGTAGTGTTTTCTCTGACATTTTCTTAGCCATTCCGTCTTCTGCCATTCTCAACGTATGTCCCATCCATCTTATTTGCCTTGATTAGCCATTCCCACAATGCTTGGACTCCCAGACAGCATAATTATATTCTTAATATAGTTCAGGAAAATTAGTCAGCTAATTATCTTCTTATAATAATATTTTTGGCGTTTCGTCAGCTCAGCTGACTTCCTCAGAAAATACACAACACGTTGAAATACAATATACTAAAATATCTTCCTTTCCCATATATTCAGGGGCGTGCTGGGCCGCCGGGACACCGGGCGAATGCCCGGTGGCCTGCGCCCGTCAGTGATCTGATGGCCTGTGCCCTTAAATTGAGAATATTCCAGAAAGCCCGAAAAATAAAGCAATTATCAATAAAGACACACAAACTCAGGATTCATGATGTAATGTAATAGGGACCAGCCGCCAGCAAATGATTACCATTCTTATTATTGTTTGTTTGTAAAAATGTTTGCGTTAAATGTAATAGAACTCTATATTGTGTTTACCATGATTACCGCGATAAGACTGAGATGAGGCCACTATGCACTATCGAGTTGCATGGAAATCCTCAATGGATCGAATCAGTGAAGGACTGCGAAAGTGCCAAGTATTAATTCATTCAGTCTTCGCGTCACGCCTTGGGGTATCACATCCTACTACCCCCAACAATACCTCAACTTTTTGGCACCATAGACATCATGGATAAAAAACGTAAGGGTGGCGCGAAAAGATTGCGCGATAAAAAGAAAAAAATGTTGCAAACGGAAGTCGAAAAGTGTGTAAAATTAGACAGTTTCATTAATAAACCCAGTTCAGTGACGGAAAAATTGAGCATTGTTCAGACTTCTACTCCAAGTGAACGTTCTACGAGCAGTAGGACTGCAAATGAGGTTGACTATACCACAGAAGATATTAGGGTGGAGACAGAAGAAACGGAAACTACCAGTGTTTCGTGTGATCATCGTACTAGTACGTCAGTTTCCACCAGCCTACAGATAAATCAAACAATTTAAACGAATGTTCAAGCTAATTCTTTTTAATCTTTTCTAAATTGATTGTATTGATCTCCCAAATTCTTTTTTTAACATTTAATGTTCAGCAGAGAGCAGTTTGGCTGATCTTAATGTATCATAACAATATATATATTCAGATTCCCTGGAAGAAATAAAGGTCACTTTGTTCAAGTTTTCCCATACCGAAAATCAGTATCTATTTTTCAGAAGAAAAAATAACCTTCGAAAAACGGGGTGTTACAAGGATTTTCATCACATAAAATCTTTTGATAAGAGAATAACGAAACCTTGCGAAAGGTTTCTGGGTGTGTTATGGTGTATCGGTGTAAGGGTCGTATCCAGGTTTTTTGTAACAGCCTGACAAAACTACAAGAATGTCAATTTCTTGAAATGAAACAACGTGTGAATTTTTTCACTTTAGGTGTAGAACATAATTTATAAAAATTAAAGCACAAATTAAAAGACGTTCCCGCACAATGGAAAATTTACAGCGTGTTTCATTTGAAATAATTTCCTTTCTTGTAGTTTTAGGAAGCTGTTATAAAAAAATGGGTACGGCATGCATAGGCCAAAAAACCTAAAGTACACCACAGAAGATTATATGATCTGAATGACACCCCGTTTCTGTCTGAATTTTTGCAAAATAGTTTTTTCTGAAAAGGTATCGATTGAAAACATAAAGAAATAGTAGTTTGTATACCAAGGCACTGAAGTTTAGCTTTTTATCACGAATGTGGATCTAGTTGTCGAGGCCCGTAGGGCCAAGGCAAATAAACCACATGAGGGATAAAATGGAACTTCACTGCCGGGGTGTACACTATGTTTTATGCAAAATCGAGAAATTACAATATTTTACCCAACATTTGTATGTTATGTTAACGTCGGTTGACGTTTATTTGTCGCCTCGCCACCTACAAAAAAGTCGTAAAACAATGGATAACGTTAATGCCGATTCCTCGTATTTTAATGACGATTTCGAGAAACTTTAATGCCGATTTCGAATAAATGACCTTTATTTTCTTCAGGAAATCTAAAAAAATATATAAACAGGATGCTCTATTTGAAAAAATGGAGTTAGGTGCCACCCAGAATTAAATTGGACACCTCATATGATTAGAAATAATTTTAAGTGACGAAGAAGTTGCTTAGGTGAAACTTTTAGAATTACAAGATTTTTTTTTTCATATATTTTCAATAAAAAGCGCTACAGAGCTCGGACCCTTAGGTGGGACACCTGTAAGCAATAATTGATTTGGGCCTGGCCTGCTCTGCTCTCTAGTCCCGGCCTGCACTGGTTCTGCCAGCACGCCCCTGCATATATTGAGTTTATTTTAGTGGCTTATGTTCATTGTCCAGGTTTCACTCCCTTACAGCACTGCAGCCCTAGTCACTGCCTGGTATATTTGTTTTTTTACCACTCTCGACACGTTTTTTGACATTATCACTCCATTTAATGCTGCTGCACATCTGTTCCCGGCACTTATTTTAGTGTCTATCTCTTGACTTTGATAGCCATTATTAGTCACTAAAAATGTTAAATGTTCTACTTCTTCGAAACTATACACTTCTTCACTGGTGGTCTCGATTGTTGTCATAGGTAAAGATTAAATATAAAAAAAAGAAATTCCACCAATATGTTTAAAACACTACAAGGAAAGCGAATCATTAGTACCACGAAAATACACTTTTTATATTCTAATATAATGTTCAGTGATTGATCAAATGAAATTAGTATTTCCATTAAACTTACAGTGACATAGAAAAATAGTTATTGAGTTATTCCTTTATAACTTTTTTTACTAAACTTAAAAGCATTCGTTTGCCCAACATCAACTCAAATTTCGTGCTATTTATCTGTATAATAGTTTGAAATACCGGCTATGGATTTGTAACAGTACTACCAACATCTACTTTAAATAGTTAACATTTATAAAAGCTGTTCTGCAACTGTTTGAGCTCTTCAGTAAAGCGGGTTGTCTATGCAAACATTTGCAAGAAGCAGACTGGCAAATACATTTGTTCCTGATAGTACCTAGTCCTTTAGAAAAGAACTAAGCGTTTTATAAAACGACTGAATTTGTAATTAGCCTGCAAGTTTAGTATGCACCATTGTTAACTTTGTTATTATTGGAACTTCAATTTCGGTTGAATTGCCAAACTTGTAGTATATTCTACGTAAATTACAATGGTGAAAACAGAAAAGCAATATTTGAGGAACGTAATTTCCACTTATACGCGGAAGTAGGATATTTAAAACTGAAATATCATTTTATATCTACAGGGCGTTCCTAAATAAGTGTCGCAACGGAACACTGTAGATTCCTCATGAAAAAGGAACACTTTTTTCGTCTTCCATTTTTTTCCGGGCTTTCGTTTTCGAGATACAGGGTGTCAAAAATTTTTACAAAAGCTGGTTCTTTGCTCTAAGGTCAACCGTTTTCAAGAAAAATGACTTTTTATGAACAAAAACAAACATTTTGCTAAACGTTTCACCGTAAATTTTGATGTCAGTGTATTCATTATTAGTAAAACCTTCCATTTTTACCACACTTTTAACAATTTTAAACAATTACAAAAAAACATTCAGCAGCATGACAATTAATTAACTTGAGACTCTTGGCAGTGCTAAGGTAATTTGTTTTCAATGGTAACTTAGTTTAGTATGCACCATTGTTAACTTTGTTATTATTGGAGCTATAATTTCGGTTGAATTGCAAAACTTGTAGAATATTCTACGTTAATTACAATGGAGAATTTCTGCAGTTATATTATCATGCCCTGCGGCTTTCCCTTTTTTCAGTCTCTTTATGCTAGCCTTAATGTCCTCAGCTTTCAGAAGTTCTTCTTTTGTTAGGTATATGGGGTTCGTGGCATCGTTAGTAGTGGTCAGTTGGAGGTTTATGTAGTGGTTATTGTTTAAGAGATTTTGGAAGTAACTCTTCCAGCAGTTCATAATGTCCCCCTTGTTCGTTTTTGAGTTGTTTGATGGTTCCATTTTTATTGGGTGATCTGACATATTTTTGATAACTTTATAGAACAGTTTTTGTTTTTGGTGGTGGTCGGATTCCATCTTCTGTCAAATTCTTCCCACGTTTTCTTCTTGGCTTCCAGTACAATTTCCTTAACTTTTTCTCTTTACTTCTTATACTCTTCGTATTTACGTTCAGTCCTGTTGGTTAGGTATTGTTTCCACCTTAAATTCTCTTTTGATATTCTCGTTCTACCACGCAGTTTGTTTTACAGATTTGTTTATTTTTATTGTCCCGCAAGTTTCTTTCCCCGCCGACATTAGTGCGTTTTTAAAGGTTTTGCAAAGGTCTTCTAGGTTTGCATTTTCTGCAGTGGCAGCTGTTTCAATTAGTTCTCGTATTTTATTTCTGTATTCCTGTGCGATATTTTTATTTGATAGTTTATAGGGTTTGTTTTTTTCTATGATGTGGTTGTTCTGGTGGTTGTTATTTCCAATTTGTTAAGTTCAATTTTCGTTTTGGCTACAACAAGGAAGTGGTCACTGTATATTTCAGGGCCTCTTCTTACTCTGACGTCATTAATATCTGGCGAAGTTTTTCGCTAACTATTATATAATCTAACATAGACTTCTCTCGTGTATTTGTGCACTTCTTTATGTCGGAAGAAGGTATTCATTACTAGCATGTTGTTTTGATTGCAGAAGTCTATGATTCTATGGCCATTATTGTTTCTGGTTATTTCTCCGTGAGATCCAATAGCATCCTGAAACAATAAGGAAGCCGACCTGCGATTAATTAATAAAATAAGCAATGGTAGTAAAAATCGCAGATCAACCCTCCTACCATTTATACACCACGGCAGCTCTGAAAAACTCTTTCTTTACTCACCGCGATGGCCGAACTAGCTCAAATATCGGCGGCCTTAGATCGTAGGTTCAAATCATCAGCTATGCACCCTGGAATGTCTTCAAAAAAAGGAAAAGGAAATGGAAATGGGCACCAGAAATCAAAGGATTTCAAATAATAAGAAGAAAAATAAATTGCAAGTGACTAGTTTTTAATTAATAATTAATAAAAGTTTTGAAATGTCAGTAATCAATGATCAGGATAATTAAAATGTAAATAATGTAATAACAAAATTGTGTATCTTAACTGAAGGTTGCGACACGCATAAAATTAAGAATACCTTTCGGGTTATTTTAATAATTTACCAAAAACATTCGTGGGATATGCATACCTCAGTCATTTAATTAAACCTTCTGTTAGGCTATTGACAATTAAAAAAAGCGTGACTGTACCTTTTACAGAGGGTCGAAATACATAAAAATAGAAAATTTAAATACTGGGCATAATTAGATATAAGCATGAAAATTTAATGTAAAAAGCAAGAGCATGTATCAAATTGAACATTACATTACATGTTAATAATTGCAAAACGTAGGCATTTAAATTTTAAATAAATGTAAAATCCAGGTATTAAAAATACGACAAATCTCGGATAGCACAAACTAACCTCGCTTCTCCAATGCTTATAAACGGCAAACAGGCAAGCGCCGGCTGGGGGTAGCTACACCCTTCAACATAAGGTGGTCGTGAACTGCATAATAAGAACGAAGTTGCCGTGGATGCCCGGTGATTACAGCGGCAGCATCCACACCTTGCAGCCAAAAACGAAGAACGCCAGCAAGTGTCGAAAATGCGATAAGGCTTGGCCTCCGAGATAAGTTCGTGTATGAAGCTGGTAATTAAGAGCTAAGAAAAATCTAATTACTATGGAGATAATAAAACAGAAAAGCGCAATCGTACCTGATCATAATCAGCCCTTGGAAGCACACACTGCTCATTAAATTAATTGAGCGCACGTAAATTGACTTGAACATAAACTTTAGCCACGCCGAACGCGGCGGGCAAAGCGAAGACAGCAAGTGCCAAGTACCAACAATTCGTGCCCAAAGGCAAGCTCGGACTCTGATAAGAAATAGCGCGGAGGTCGAGAGGGCATCGCGCAAACGATAAGAACTTGATGCAGGTACAAAATGCGTTGGTTTGGAAAATTTACGAATTCGAAATGCAAAAGGATTTATAATTTAACTAAAAATATACAGGTTAAAACTGAAATAATTGGATAAATGGCGAAACAATTAGGCTAAGCCAAAAAATTGTTTCAATCCGCCGTTCTTCCATCTTGCTTACCTACTCTTCCGTTCGGATCACCGAGTAGGATGATGTTGCCTTCTACGTTATCTACTACTTCCGACACGTCCTTCCAGAATGTGTCTTAAATTTCAGTTTTTTCATCCTCATTTGGAGCGTAAAGTTACGATTATACTTATAGTCTTGTCATTAGATACTTTTTTGGTTGCAAAAGGTTGCGGAGTTTTGAAACTTGGCACGATTGTATGCTTGGTGGGCCTAAGTATGACCCTAAGTTTGCGACCTCAAGCGACCGCCGCCGCCGGCGCCGCTCGCACCGCCATTTTGAAAAAATGGCGGCCAAAATCAGTTTTTGGCATATAACTCGGCTCTTGTAGGTTTAAAAAAAAATGCCATGAAAATTTAAAAAGAATAACATTTGCTACAAAACCGTTTCTATAATTTTTTGTCAGACTAATACTTTCCGAGTTACAGGGCCGAACAATAAGGCAACTTCTTAAAAATCTCGTTTCTGGTCCTTTTTACCAATCTATATACATATATAAAGGAAAGTCACAACCCTGACTAATCAACGCAGAGCCGAAACCACTGACACTAAAAACTTGAAATTTGGGTGGAAGGTTCAATTTGTTACGTAAGGTAGTGCTAAGAAGGGATTTTTTGAAATTCGACCTCTAATGGGGTGAAAAGGGGTAAAATGTGTTTTCATGAATTCTTCAATACCTCTTACACCCGATAAGATATCGATTTGGTGTTTGCTTGCAAAGATATCAATGCAAATACCTAGAAACGTATTTTAGGATTTTGTCCTAATCAACCCCTAAAGGTGCAAATCTGAATTGGGGGTGAATTAAAGAACCCTTCGTATCTCCTATGTTTATTGAGTTAAAACATTCTTTTTTGGCATATAGGTGTATTTTTAAAATATTTAGAAAGCGGTTTAAGGGAATTTGAAAATTTTAACCCTAAAGGGGTGAAAAAGGGTAAACTGTGTTTTTACGAATTCCTGAATATCTCTTCGACCCGATAAGATAGCGACTTGGTATTTGCTTGCATAGGTGTCCAATAGAAGTATCTAAAAACACATTTCAGGATTTTGCCCTAATCGACCCCTAAAGGTGCAAATCTGGATTCGGGGTGAATTAACGAACCCATTGTAACTCCTAGGTTTATTGAACTCTAACATTCCTTTTTTGGCATATAGATGTATTCTTAAAATATTTAGAAAGTGATTTAGGGGATTTTACAATTTTACCCCTAAGGGGGTGAAAAGGGGTAAACTGTATTTTCATCCATAGACCCGATAAGATATCGACTTGGTGTTTGCTTACATAGGTATTCAATACAAGTGTCTAAAAACGCATTTCAGGATTTTGCCAAAATCAACCCCTAAAAGTGCAAATCTGGATTCGGGGTGAATTAAAGAACCCTTTGTATCTTTTATGTTTATTGAGCTAGAGCATTCTTTTTTGACATATAAATGTATTCTTAAAATATTTAGAAAGCGGTTTAAGGGATTTTAAAATGTTACCCCTAAGGGGGTGAAAGGCGGTAAAGTGTGTTTTCACGAATTCCTCAATATCTCTTAACCCGATAACATATCGACTTGGTTTTTTGCATGCATAGGTATTCAATACAAATGTCTCAAAACACGTTTCAGGATTTTCCTTTGTATCTCCTATGTTTATTGGGTTAGAACATTGTGTTTTTGGCGTACAGATGTATTCTTAAAATATTTAGAAAGGGGTTTAAGGGATTTTAATGTTACCCCTAAAACGGTAAAAAGGGAAAACTGAAAAGGGGTAGGGTGTTAAGTTTATCTTGCTAAAATTTATGAATACAACATTTAGTTTGTACATATATATTTTAATTTTATCTCATTGTTATACTAAAACTATAGTTTTATCAATATATACAAGGTGAACGACAATTACGTACACATTTCCAGGGGGTACGTGAAGCATAAAAAAGAGTTGTGCAGGAATTTTTTCGAACGAATTTTGTTTCCTTTTTTTTCCTACAATATTGTTTTGCGAAGTTTGTTAGTTTAGCGTATTGAGTCAGGGGGAGGGGGGCGCCCTATAATTTATTTGAAATTTAGAAGAAAAAACATTTGTTGCCTGTACGAAGAACGGGCATCTTGCTAGTTATGTATAAATTAGCTTACCTAAAGCAGTTTAGTGCAGTGAAGTAATAAAAACATAGGCTATCAACTCGTTTCCACACCACCCAGGAGGTAGAGTTGAGCGGCACGTTTTTTTTTAAGTGGTATCCCCAGTAGGGAAACCACACCCCAAAGTTACAAGAACGGTTTCTGCCGTTTTGTATTATGGGATGTGCCTGGTTTATTATATACGCTATCTGTCAAATCTCGTCTCCTCCAACACCCACTCCAACGAATCAAAGTCGTCATCAGACTAGGGATGGGCGCGTGACGTGAAAACAGTCGTGTCACGTCGTGTCACGGCGTGTCACGTCGTGAACGTGACTAATATTTGAAAATCGTGACGTGAACGTGAGTGAACGTGAGTGAAAATTTCCAAGGCGTGATTCACGTTTCACGTTAATTTCACGTTAAATATTTAGTAACGAATAAAAAACTGCAGGGTGCAGCAACTTTTAAATTCATTAAATCACAAATTGTGCCAAACAAGTTACATTATGTGGTTTTATTTTTGGACCCTAATTATAAATCCTTAAAGTTCATACCTTCACATAAAAGAGAAGATTATAATGCAAATAAAACTATAGATGATAATGATGAAATACATAGCAAACGACTCAAAACTGGTACATCAGCATCAGATTCTTATCTTTCTACACTTAGAGATAGCTCTGACGATGGCACATGTAATTAGGATGATGTCGAAACAGAACTAAATTAGTATGTTAAATTAAAATTC
The DNA here is from genome assembly GCA_940337035.1 of Agriotes lineatus. NCBI lineage: Eukaryota > Metazoa > Arthropoda > Insecta > Coleoptera > Elateridae > Agriotes > Agriotes lineatus. The sequence goes on along the minus strand of CALNHX010001715.1, from coordinate 63,022 downwards.
GGAAATGTAGATGACATTTTAGGATTTTGGAAAAACAGTGTAAATACGCCACTGTTAAAAAAACTTGAGAAATTTTAAACATACCGGCAAGTTCCGCTACAAGCGCTAGAGTATTTTCTACAGCTGGGCTAATTTTAGAAGAGCGCAGAATTCGACTTAACGCTGAAAATGTTGATTACATATTATTTTTAAATCAACATTTTAATGTTTAGATGTGTAGATGAACTTATTATTCTAATAAAAGTAAAGGTTTGTTTTTTATACTCGGCTAACGCTGAAAATGTTAATTACGTTTTATTATTAAACCAGAAATGTATTGTGTAGATGTGTAGATGAACTTATTTTTAGAAAAGTACCTAATATTATGTTTTGTATACTCGACTTAACACTGAAAATGTTGATTACGTTTTAATTTTAAATCAATTTATTGTGTACTTGTGTAGATAAAATTATTATTCTATTAAAAGTAATGTTTTTTTGTATACTCCCCTTAACGCTGAAAATGTTGATCCTCGTACGTAAAAGTACTTTCAAACCTACGAATTAAAAGTGTTGCCTAGCTGAACCCCTTCTGTACTCATACCAATAAAGGAAACGTCAATTCCAATGACAGCTTTTAGTATTAAAAGTAATATCTTTGAAGACAGCTGCAAGAAATATATTTGCGAGAAATCAGTATTTATCCCTTGTCGAAGTTATTGTAGTAAATTTTCATTTTTTTCTTTTTATGTCAACTATTCTGATTGCAACATATCACGTAAATTATGTCAGGTGCAAAACATATTTTTAGTTCTCTTTAGGGTTTTTTCATTGGTTTTAAATTTGAACATTCTGTTCTATCTGAATTTAAATTTTGAAATAAAGGCTGCGTGTCACGTCGTGAGTGGCGTGTCACGCCGTGAACGTGAGTGAACGTGAGCGTGAACGTGCGTGAACGTGACTGTTTAAAGCCAGCGTGAAACGTGCGTGACGTGAGCGAAAAATCACTCACGCGCCCATCTCTACATCAGACTCGTTTGGGTCTTTGGGATCGGAATCCACTACCAAATCAGATATGTTTCCACATGTTGTGCCGTTGCAATATAGACACAGCACTGAGCATTTTAAACCTGTTTTCCGACATCCACACGCTCCTGCACAGCCTTTCTTACAATTACAAGATATTGATTTTAAAATGGCGTTGGAGGCTGCTTCTGACGTAGCCCGTACAGCATCAAGCCCGTTCCTCGTTTTCTACCAGCCATATTGCTCTGGATCTTTTTCTCTGCCACACTACATCGAAACTTGATGATACACTCGCAGACAATGCTGCCTTGCAGCGTCTCTTGTAGGTGGCAGGGACGCGAGATTAAATTTATTTTTGGACACAGACTTCGTAAAATGATGATAGCGAAGCGAATCCAATGTGTCCTTTTCAAACGATCCGCCATACAGTGCCAATAGAAACGCTTCACCAGCTGCAGCGAGAGCATCAGAATTTGCTTCGAGTTCTTGGAAGACTGCTACAGTCTCAAACAACGAGTTGTTTGTATCCATGAGACTAAGCAACTTCAATTTCTCTTGATTAAAAACGGCAGAGGTTGTGTCACAACCACTGATTGCATGTAAAAACAAAGTGTTCTTCCCAACAGCTTCCTTGTATTTTAGGCTCCTCGTCGAATACAGAGTTTTCGCAACTTTCCCTCTCGATGGTTTTAGCAAAAAAATGTTTTCCTGATCTCTCGCCTTTGTAGTTAGAAAAACCAACAAATCTATATCTTTTCCCACAACGAAAACACGAGTAAAAGACGATGAGGTGTCGATGACTGTCTGAATGAAGAGCACATCTGCATCTTCTACTGCCTGCTTTGCTGCTTAACTTTGTTTTTCAAACTTCGTAATTAACATGTAAATTAAATTCCTTTTATTAGTATCGCTAGACAATAATTTTTCTTGCGAAACAGGTGGAATCATCGCTTCATCGAAAATTATATCACTGGACACATGTACTCTGAAGCTTCGATATCAGTAGTGTACCTAGGGGGATTCTGGCTCAAAATGTGTCACTGCGCAGGTTTTCTGCGCAGGTTTCTGCGCAGGTCTGCGCGCGCAGGTTTATCAAGGTCGTTGGTTTAGCCGGGGGTCACGGGTCTAGCCTGGGGTCAAGGTCACGGGCCTCACCTAGGTCACGTGCCACTTCCGGGAATTTTTTGGGTTAAAAGTGTAGTTTTTGAAATTTTCCCACGCTCGAGCGTCTGGGATGCAGACATGTCTATTCATGCAGGATGTTATCAGTAAATCAGAAGCTATCAAATTTTTCTCAGGCTCGACCGGATGTGAGTCATCGTTTGACAGACATGTTTATTCTTGCAGGATGTTGTTGAACAATGGCATCCCTTGTTTTAAAATCAGCACGAAATTCGAGAACAATGAAGCCATTGTTGTCTGGAGGAATTTTTGCTGACAGCCACTATAATATAGGTAAGAAAGAGGGGTTGGGCTGCTATTCAACTACCCTGTTTCAACTACCTGTTTGAGAAAATGTGCAAGGTTGCTAAAAAATAAACCGAATTAATTGTGGTCTAATAGTATATATATCGAATTATTTCCAGCTAAAAAGATGCAATATAAAAATCCAAACCATTTTAAATAATTTGTTAGGTTTTTGTTTTATTACGCTTTCGACGAGATGTATGTCTGGATATTTAACTCGAATAGGCCGATTGGAAGCATCTTTTAAGTAGATAGGTAATGTGTTCGATCCCACTGGAGGACTGTTTAAGCGGTAGACAGTATATAACATAATACAAAAGTGTTGCGGTCTTAGAGACATTGGGAAATCTGCAACATTGTTTGTAGCAAAGTAAATATTACGTGTTTTTTCCAGTACTTTATTAAATACACAGTCTCGAAAATTGAGCCGATAGTTATATATTTTACTTTTGCTGTTGGATTTATGTACAGCACCCCCTCGCTTTAGAAATAAGCAAGTTCCTAAAGAAATATTATGATGCTGTAGAGATTTACACGTTACAGGTGTGTATAAAAATTACGTATTTATTAAATATTACTGTTAACAAAGCTGTTAAACGTATGATACAGGCAGTTATTAATTAGAGTGGTGGTTTAATTTTATCATTGGAATTTCGGTTTCTTACAACGGTATTTGTAAATCATTCGTAAGTAGTCCACCGATACACATTTATTTACGTTATGCATGTGCAGACTTGCTTGTTATGCAAGGTCGTTGACTTATCGTATGCAGTGTAGGAAATGTTATCATATGACTTTGTCAGCACGCCATAAAAGTTGGTTTTTGTAGTATAAGACATCCGCAAGCTAATTCGGTAAAGAGGTGGAAAAATACTTAAAGAAAATATTAGCAGATAATACATTTGAAAAATCTGCACGACTAATACTCAACATTATTACAATTACATGCTAAAGACTGCAGACAAAAAGTAAGATATTAAAATTTTAAAATAAAACCCAGAGAATAAGAATTAAATAAAGCCAAGTCAAAGCTATTAGATCACGACAATATATTAGTAAAAAACCAAGTTCCTAAAGAAATATTATTATGGTGTAGATATTTACAGGTTACAGTTCGGTGTGTATAAAAATTACGTATTTATTAAATATTACTGTTAACAAAGCTTTTAAACGTATGATACAGGCAGTTATTAATTACTTAATAAAACAATTGTCCTATATCCGGTATTCATGGTTTATCTGATTTTAATAGTCGATTAGAGTTGAATAACTAAGGTTATTACAATGCTAAAGACTGTGCGCAAAATGTAAGATATCAAAATTTAAAATAAAACCCAGAGAATAAGAATTAAATAAAATAAAGGCATTAGATCACTGCAATCACTACAATAATAAGGATGCTATACTCAATGGTGAGGGACAGTTTCATTTTGAACTTATCTAGATTGGTTAAAAATCAGATGTATAAGAGAAAATCTCAAACTTGTTTAAAAACATTTTGTAGCTAAACAATCACATTTAAAATTGTGTAAATAAAGCTAAAATTAGAAGGAGACGCAGACTATAGAAAATACGTGTCAATACTTGTGGATGTGAGCGTCTAGGGAATGTGCAAGGTTGCTAAAAATAAACCGGATGTGAGTGGAAAATGCCAAACTTGTCAGAACCTGCCTGCCTGTCTGCTGCGTAATTAAACAACGAAGCCATTGTTTGAGAAATGTGCAAGGTTGCAAAAATAAACCGGTTGTCTGGAGTTTCTGCACAGGTCAGCGCGGGAGTCTGCGCGATGGTTTGGCGGGAAATTCAAAATTCTGCGTAGGTTTTGGCGGTAAATTTAAATTACACTCAGGTTTTGACGGTAAATTTAAATTATGATCAGGGTTTTGGCGGGAAATTTAAATTCTGCGTGTTTTCTGGGGTTTCTGCACAGGTCAGCGTGAGGGTCTGCGCGAGGGTGTTTGCGCATGCTTGGCGGTAAAATCAAATTCTGTGCAGGTTTGGCGGGAAATTTAAATTCTGCGTAGGTTTTGGCGGGAAATTCAAATTATGCTCAGGTCTTACAGGTAAACAGATAGGTAGACAGGCAAACAGTCAGACAGGCAGTATGGTTTATGTTTTAATCTGATTTTAATAGTCGATTAGCGTCGAATAACTAAGGTTATTACAGTGCTAACAACTGTGCGCAAAAATTTTAAAATAAAACCCAGAGAATAAGAATTAAATTAAATAAATCCGAGTAAAAGCTATTAGATCACTGCAATACTCTAATTAATAAGGATGGTGAGGGACAGTATAATTTTGAACTTATCTAGATTGGTTAAAAATCAGATGTATGTATAAGAGAAAACTTGTTTAAAAACATTTTGTCAGACAAATTCCTGTCTAGACCTGCGCATGTGAGTCATCGTCTGGGAATGTGCAAGGTTGCTAAAAATAAACCGGTTGTCTGAGGTTTCTGCGTAGGTCTGCGCGGGAGTCTGTGCGGAGGTTTGGCGAAAAATTCAAATTCTGCGTAGGTTTTGGCGGTAAATTCAAATTCTGTCTAGGTTTTTGTGCGGGAAATTCAAATTATAGTCAGTGGAAAAATCTGGGAGTGTACAAGGTTGCTAAAATGTATGGGGCCTTTACACCAGATGTAGTTAATGACCTCCATTATCAGTGTCTATAAATTTGGTAGACAGACAGACAGGCAGGCAGACAGACAGATAGACAGACAGACAGACAGACAGACAGGCAGACAGACAGACAGGTAGGCAGACAGACAGACAGACAGACAGACAGATAGACAGACAGACAGACAGACAGGTAGGCAGACAGACAGACAGGTAGGCAGACAGACAGGCAGACAGACAGACAGACAGACAGACAGACAGACAGACAGACAGACAGACAGACAGACAGACAGACAGACAGACAGACAGATAGGTAGGCAGACAGACAGCTAGACAGCTAGACAGGTAAACAGCTGTTTCTGTAACGGTTTTATGGGCACGATGGTGTAATAAAACGACAATTGTAAATATAATTGTATTTTATTTGTCTAATGTACA
>CALNHX010001715.1:0-52500 GCA_940337035.1 Agriotes lineatus | reverse complement strand
AAAGTCACCTCCAATAAGTATCTTGTGACTGCCTTGTGTTTGTATATTTTTCCGCAGATCGTTTAATATTGTTTTGTACTGGTCGTCATTTATATTTGGTGAGCAGTAGCAGTTGTATAGAATTATGTCCCCCATGCTTATCCAGACAAAGTCATCCCCACATCCGCTTTTGGTAACCACTTTATTTCCTGGATTGATTCCCAGATAACTCCTTATTGCCGCGTTCTTTTTTTTACTGTAGAACCATTGTCCCTTCTCGATGCGTTTTATGTTTGGTTCTGATACCGCAACAAGATTGATTTGCATTTCTAGCGCAGTCTGCGATAGCAGGTCATGCGCGGGGCCGCTTCTGTTTAAATTTGTTTGGATAACTTTTAGGTCCATGTCTGTCTGTCTGTCTGTCTGCCTACCTGTCTGTCTGTCTGTCTGTCTGTCTGTCTGTCTGTCTGTCTGTCTGTCTGTCTGTCTGTCTGTCTGTCTGTCTGTCTGTCTGCCTGCCTGCCTGTTGGTCTGCCTGCCCGCCTGCCTGCCTGCCTGCCTGCCTGTCAGTCTGTCTGTCTGTCTGCCTGTCTGTCTGTCTGTCTGTCTGTCTGTCTGTCTGTCTGTCTGTCTGTCTGTCTGCCTGCCTGCCTGCCTGCCTGCCTGTCTGCCTGCCTGTCTGTCTGTCTGTCTGTCTGTCTGTCTGTCTGTCTGTCTGTCTGTCTGTCTGTCTGTCTGTCTGTCTGTCTGTCTGTCTGTCTGTCTGTCTGTCTGTCTGTCTGTCTGTCTGTCTGTCTGTCTGTCTGTCTGTCTGTCTGTCTGTCTGTCTGTCTGTCTGTCTGTCTGTCTGTCGGTCTGTCTGTCTGTCTGTCTGCCTGTCTGTCTGTCTGTCTGCCTGTCTGTCTGTCTGTCTGTCTGTCTGTCTGTCTATCTGTCTGTCTGTCTATCGGTCTGCCTGTCTGTCTGTCTACCAAATTTATAGACACTGATAATGGAGGTCATTAACTACATCTGGTGTAAAGACCCCATACATTTTAGCAACCTTGTACATTCCCAGATTTTCCCGTCAAAAACACTGGTTTTATTTTGAATTTCCCACCAAAAATTATGTGTAGAATTTGAATTTACCGCCAAGCATGCGCAGAATTTGAATTTTCCGTCAAACCTGCACAAAATTTGAATTTACCGCCAAGCATGAGCAAAAACCCTCGCGCAGACCTACGCAGAAACCTCAGACAACCGGTTTATTTTTAGCAACCTTGCACATTCCTAGACGATGACTCACATGCGCAGGTCTAGACAGGAATTTGTCTGACAAAATGTTTTTAAACAAGTTTTCTCTTATACATACATCTGATTTTTAACCAATCTAGATAAGTTCAAAATTATACTGTCCCTCACCATCCTTATTAAATAGAGTATTGCAGTGATCTAATAGCTTTTACTCGGATTTATTTAATTTAATTCTTATTCTCTGGGTTTTATTTTAAAATTTTTGCGCACAGTTGTTAGCACTGTAATAACCTTAGTTATTCGACGCTAATCGACTATTAAAATCAGATTAAGACATAAACCATACTGCCTGTCTGACTGTTTGCCTGTCTACCTATCTGTTTACCTGTAAGACCTGAGCATAATTTGAATTTCCCGCCAAAACCTACGCAGAATTTAAATTTCCCGCCAAACCTGCACAGAATTTGATTTTACCGCCAAGCATGCGCAAACACCCTCGCGCAGACCCTCACGCTGACCTGTGCAGAAACCCCAGACAACACGCAGAATTTAAATTTCCCGCCAAAACCCTGATCATAATTTAAATTTACCGTCAAAACCTGAGTGTAATTTAAATTTACCGCCAAAACCTACGCAGAATTTTGAATTTCCCGCCAAACCATCGCGCAGACTCCCGCGCTGACCTGTGCAGAAACTCCAGACAACCGGTTTATTTTTGCAACCTTGCACATTTCTCAAACAATGGCTTCGTTGTTTAATTACGCAGCTGACAGGCAGGCAGGTTCTGACAAGTTTGGCATTTTCCACTCACATCCGGTTTATTTTTAGCAACCTTGCACATTCCCTAGACGCTCACATCCACAAGTATTGACACGTATTTTCTATAGTCTGCGTCTCCTTCTAATTTTAGCTTTATTTACACAATTTTAAATGTGATTGTTTAGTTACAAAATGTTTTTAAACAAGTTTGAGATTTTCTCTTATACATCTGATTTTTAACCAATCTAGATAAGTTCAAAATGAAACTGTCCCTCACCATTGAGTATAGCATCCTTATTATTGTAGTGATTGCAGTGATCTAATGGCTTTATTTTATTTAATTCTTATTCTCTGGGTTTTATTTTAAATTTTGATATCTTACATTTTGCGCACAGTCTTTAGCATTGTAATAACCTTAGTTATTCAACTCTAATCGACTATTAAAATCAGATAAACCATGAATACCGGATATAGGACAATTGTTTTATTAAGTAATTAATAACTGCCTGTATCATACGTTTAAAAGCTTTGTTAACAGTAATATTTAATAAATACGTAATTTTTATACACACCGAACTGTAACCTGTAAATATCTACACCATAATAATATTTCTTTAGGAACTTGGTTTTTTACTAATATATTGTCGTGATCTAATAGCTTTGACTTGGCTTTATTTAATTCTTATTCTCTGGGTTTTATTTTAAAATTTTGATATCTTACTTTTTGTCTGCAGTCTTTAGCATGTAATTGTAATAATGTTGAGTATTAGTCGTGCAGATTTTTCAAATGTATTATCTGCTAATATTTTCTTTAAGTATTTTTCCACCTCTTTACCGAATTAGCTTGCGGATGTCTTATACTACAAAAACCAACTTTTATGGCGTGCTGACAAAGTCATATGATAACATTTCCTACACTGCATACGATAAGTCAACGACCTTGCATAACAAGCAAGTCTGCACATGCATAACGTAAATAAATGTGTATCGGTGGACTACTTACGAATGATTTACAAATACCGTTGTAAGAAACCGAAATTCCAATGATAAAATTAAACCACCACTCTAATTAATAACTGCCTGTATCATACGTTTAACAGCTTTGTTAACAGTAATATTTAATAAATACGTAATTTTTATACACACCTGTAACGTGTAAATCTCTACAGCATCATAATATTTCTTTAGGAACTTGCTTATTTCTAAAGCGAGGGGGTGCTGTACATAAATCCAACAGCAAAAGTAAAATATATAACTATCGGCTCAATTTTCGAGACTGTGTATTTAATAAAGTACTGGAAAAAACACGTAATATTTACTTTGCTACAAACAATGTTGCAGATTTCCAATGTCTCTAAGACCGCAACACTTTTGTATTATGTTATATACTGTCTACCGCTTAAACAGTCCTCCAGTGGGATCGAACACATTACCTATCTACTAAAAGATGCTTCCAATCGGCCTATTCGAGTTAAATATCCAGACATACATCTCGTCGAAAGCGTAATAAAACAAAAACCTAACAAGTTATTTAAAATGGTTTGGATTTTTATATTGCATCTTTTTAGCTGGAAATAATTCGATATATATACTATTAGACCACAATTAATTCGGTTTATTTTTTAGCAACCTTACACATTTTCTCAAACAGGTAGTTGAAACAGGGTAGTTGAATAGCAGCCCAACCCCTCTTTCTTACCTATTATAGTGGCTGTCAGCAAAAATTCCTCCAGACAACAATAGCTTCATTGTCCAATTATCGTGCAGATTTCTCAAACAATGGCTTTCATTGTTCAATTTTTACCAGCTTTGCACATTTTAATCTCCAGACAACAATAGCTTCATTGTTCTCGAATTTCGTGCTGATTTTAAAACAAGGGATGCCATTGTTCAACAACATCCTGCAAGAATAGGCATGTCTGTCAGATGATGAGTCACATCCGGTCGAGCCTGAGAAAATGTTGATAGCTTCTGATTTACTGATAACATCCTGCAAGAATAGACATGTCTGCGTACTCAGACGCTCGAGCGTGGGAAAATTTCAAAAACTACACTTTTAACCCAAAAAATTCCCGGAAGTGGCACGTGACCTAGGTGAGGCCCGTGACCTTGACCCCAGGCTAGACCCGTGACCCACGGCTAGACCAACGACCTTGATAAACCTGCGCGCGCAGACCTGCGCAGAAACCTGCGCAGACACCTGCGCAGAAAACCTGCGCAGTGACACATTTTGAGCCAGAACCCGCCTAACTACACTACTGATGATGGTGGGAATCGGCATGCATATAGCGATCAGTGTGAGTGGGTTTGCGGTATACATAATGACCAAGTTTGCCACTGGGTTGGCGAGAGACCTGTACATCTGAGAAAGAAAGGGAACCATTACTTTCTATCTCCATGGTAAAGTTAATGTCTGGATGTTGACTATTGAGATGATTTAAGAAGACGGGTAACGTGTCTTTACCATGTCACCAAATAATAAACGTATCGTCGACGTATCGGAACCAAACCTTGGGCTTCCATTCTGAAGATTCCAGAGCGACGGTTTCGAAAGCTTCCACGAAGATATTGGCAACGACAGGTGAAAGAGGAGAATCCATAGCCGCACCAGAGATTTGTTTAAAGAACTGGCCTTGAAGACGTCTCCCCATGCTCTGACGAAGCCCTTTACGAAAGTGGGCGAAATATTGAGTTCTTCGACCTCAATAATGACACGGTCCAATCTCGGAAGTTGTTTTTTACTTCATGACAATTAATTCTAGCAACACTCACACAAGCGAAGAAAATAGTCAGTAGCCATTAATAGCTCATTCTGGAAATCAAATTAGGTTTCTTAATTTGTCAACAACATCACCACCAGACAACTATTGTAAAATGTTATAACAACCAGCTGATATATAGAACCAGAACTAGCATCTATTTCATCCTTATCATGCATTGTTGACAGAAGTAGGTACCATATTTTTGTTATTTGCAAAAAATGATATATATAAGTAATGCATTTTCTCCAAACTTGAACTGTACACTGGTGGTCTTTCCTGCAATGAATTGTGCCAGCACTTCATGATCATTTTAGTACAAAATTCCATTCTTGAGAACCAGAAGGGTGCTCTAAAACAATGTTTCAAGTTTTTCGCAACATTTACGCCCGTATTCATAGTCGTTCGCCAGCGGATCGCCGGCGACTCGCCAGAGTTTCGTTATGAATAGTATGTTGGCGGCACTGTACGTCTATATCAAATTCGAGGTGATCAGGTTAGGTTTTGTGGCAGTTTTGACAGAAACTGACACAAAACCTAACCTGATCACCTCGAATTTGACATAGACGTACAGTGCCGCCAACATACTATTCATAACGAAACTCCGGCGAGTTGCCGGCGAGCTGCTGGCGAACGACTATGAATACGGGTGTAAGTCCACTTACGAAACAAGGCCAACTAAATCTATAGGAACAAACTCCCTACTAGGCCGCCTTATTCATCTTCTCACTCCCTCTAACTATCAGAACAGTCATAAGATTAGTGGCGGTATCTGTAGGCAAATTATTTAATTTTTTTGGCGAGTAAGTGACTTATTTCAAATTTGTTGTAGGTCCTTCACTTTAGATTTCAATTGTCAGTTTCAAAATTAAAATTAAAATCGCCCTTTATAGATGTTTAGTACAACGGTATGTCACTAAAAATTTGCTAGTGTCAAAAATATGCGAAAAGGGTTAGGTTATCGTTCTAACGATGCTTCTGATATTATTGCAGAATACGTATTGACATAGATTTGACGTTTTAGAATAGTTAAATCTTTTTACTAAGCGAATACTTGTGATACTGTCAGTTACATAACTTCTGCAGTAATATTTAACAATACCAGCTCTGGCGAAGATACTGCAGAAAAGATGCTGGTTCTATATAAACTTCATGCCGACATTCAAGAACTAAAAACAAACCTTTTATTTCCAGTCGATATTTATTCTGTATTCTACTTTTTGTACTGCACATCCACAAAGATCCAACACATGTTTTTTTATAATGTAACTTTTACAGCTATTACATCGTATTATCTTAAATTAGCTTAACTAACTCAAATATGTTAGTAAATACTATACTACACCTTTCCTTAAATTTCATTATATAAGCGTTCTTTAATAATTCGTTCATACTTAAGTAACATGGTCAGTAGTTCAGCTGCAAGAATATAAAAAATATTCATTAGGAGAGTAAATAATTTCATATTACGTAATCATGAACCGAGAATACAGGTTACCTACATAAAAAATCAAACCGTTAAAAGTTGATAATATTTATAATCAAATATAAATATACAACCTGAATTAGAATATGCTCAATTAGATGAAAGTAACAGATCTGTAATGTTTGCACGCCAATCCTAATAGTTTACTTTCAATATTGTCACTGAACCGCTGTCATTCTACAGTTTTGGAATATGTTAAAAAATTTATTGATATTTCTGACGTTTTGAAGGTTAATAATTTCAAAACTAGAGCACGCTACTAATCGTATTTGTGTTACACAGAGAAAACCCTGAATGCGACGGCCTCATAGGGACTTTGTTCCTATAGATTTAGTTGGCCTTGTTACGAAATAACTATGACTGACATCTTATGTTTTTTCATAACAATATTGCAGGGTTCTACAAACGTGAGCCCTATTTTACAGTTTCCGCTTCGCGCAGGTCATGCTTAGTTGATCCGGTCGCTAGGCAAAAGAGGTCGTCCAGGATAACGTTTTGGAATTTCACGCTTACCTATTTACCCCATTTATCTTAATGACTTTCTTGGTGTCAGTAAATCGCTCCTCCACCGGCGAGTAATACAATTTCCAATGCATTTACTTGAATGTGCCTACTTTGACAACGTCAAATGGTTGCGATCAATATTGACTGTCCCGCTATAAATTCAAATCAACTGAAAAATTCTGTTGCTGTTTGACACTAGAGGATGGGTGGTGCTTGTGAGTTCAGTACACCCTACACCGAACTAGGGGTAGCAATATTAAAATTTACATATCGATATTTGATGTTAAAATTATATATTTGTCGATATATCGGTATTGGTGGTAAAATATCAACATATTGATTTATTCTAGTTTCTAAATGACCATATTCAGTCTAGATGAATAGCAGTAACCGAAAAAATTAGGTTTGAGAATGGTGATACAGCCTTCGAATGTTTTAAAGTTGTTAACAAAAACGTTGTTTTTAGTGCATCGTTATTCGCATGGATTCTGCGTGGTTACAATTAGTCAATAGGTAAAATAACATCATTTTCGATCAAGAAATGTTAAGATTATTAAAACAAATTGAATTATAACACATTTCAAGTTAAGCATATGTTGAAAATGTACGGGTAACATAAATCAATGTGAGTATGTATGTACATTTTGACCCGTAACTGCCAAAAGTTTTAATCAGATTTTGAAAGTAAGCACTACTAGTTTTCACAGCAATTCCATAAATGTTGGTTTATAGGTATTTATCCATAATATAAGATTTTTCTAGATATGTTAACAAATATAATATTGCCATATATCAAAATATAAATATGGAAATAATATCGATATATCACGCAGCCCTACACAGAATGTCAAAACGACCTCCGGGGCATGCTAAACAACCCTCGCAAATGTCGAATGCCAGACAACACTGTCAGATGTTTCCCTATAAGTATTTCAAACGATTACCGACGATCGTAACAATTCAATTGCCCATGCTTCGTAACCTGTCAGTTCTGACTTAGGGTGTATTTCTGACATTATTTTTGAGTCGGTTACGTGTTTTATGACTACTAATAATCCTTTCACATTCTAGTATATAGCCTACCTCTAGCAGGTGCGCGAAATTGCAAGACCACACAAGACTATTTCATCAGATGCTACACTGGGAAGTTTCATCACGTTTCTGAAAGAAGAGAATATTCATACATATTACGAATGATCATCAGTCACTTACTTACTAAAATATTAATAGGCTTTTATAAATATTGTACTACTGATATATGCCATACATATAAAACACGTTCAAGAATACATGCGGTTAGTAAGCGGCGGGTTTGAAATTTATACTCCAACACCAGATACATGCACGCGGTTTATATGTAGGTTTGTAGTCAAACAGACTTTGAGTTTAGGTTACGGTAGAGATGATATACCCCTTTCAAAATTATTTAACCAAATTCTTGTATCGAAAATTCAGCTTCCCGGTTAATGATATCTGATAAATACTTACATCACGGTAAAGTGTTTGTAGATGCCTAATATCAACAACTGTACCACAAATCGATTATAGCAGGTAAGTATGTACGTCAATCTATCACACATTTGGCTAGTCACCATATGAAATAAGGTTTCTTATTGATCTACCACTGTACGAAAGAACTACATTAGAAAAACATTACAAAAGTAACAAAAAATAAGGAAAGTGTTAAATCTACCATTTGGATAAATAACAGCCTTTCATTATTTTGTCAAAGTGGTAATCTTGTATTGTACGACGCCACCGATGAACTACTGTTCCTAGAGTCAGTAATCTTACAGGGAGGGATCGCTAACATGTCAAATACCTTACACTGTTGCCAGCCCCATGATTGTATATCATGGCCAGCTCTTTGTTTGTTTACTTCTACAGCAATTTGGGGCCTAATTCGTTTTAGTTTGCATGTTTATCGTGGTCCTAACATCAATGTCGAATAGAGGTGTTCTAGCTCCAACTGTTTTGTGAATGAAGGTAATATTTTGACACTAAACCATTTTCGTGATTCTTGCAGGTGTTGTGGGAAGGGTCAAACTAAAATGTATTGAACGGTTGGCGAAGCGGGGATTAATACATAATTTCCTTCGGTGTGAAGGCTGTTAGGTATAGTCTGTTTTTTTGCTTTATGATTCAGAGCAGGCTTTGCATTTGCATTTTTGTAATAGTGTAGGTAGTTAGTGACAAAGGAAAAAACACTAGTTATGTCAAAAACCATTAGAACTGTCAATGTGTTAACTTATATGCACTATTATACTCAATAAGAGCTAAAATTACTGAACCATTGACATTAAATAAGGTATTGCTTTATTTTAAGTACGTTTATTTAAGCGTGATTGATATCTAACTGTACAGAAACGTCATAAAATTTCTAGACATCTATCTTTTATGTACTAATGTAGAAATAAATATATTATTAATAATTTGCTGATGATTTTTGTTTGTAGAACTGTGTTGTACAAGTTATTATTTATGCTACACATATAACAGGCATTTCAAAATAAAGAGATAATACAAAATACTCTGATAGAACCATTTTCAGATATATAATTTACCAGAATTTAGGTGGATACACTTCAGGATAATCATCCAGAATCTGATTCAGAAGAGGAATGCAACTCATCTTCCGATTCTGTATCAGATTCGTCCAACCTAATAACAGGAGGTATATCATCCACACCAATTTAACAATGTGCTTTGCCCAGTCACTTTATATTAGTAGTTCACAATGTTCAACGTTTTTTCCATATGTTTGCTGTACACAGTGATAGAGATTTAAGCCATAAATTAGCAATTATGTCTTTTGAGGGAGGCTGAGAATTTATGTCCTTATTATAATAGTTCTTACATAAACTCCATGCCAATTTAATTGGGTTGTATGGACAGTGGTATGGAGGTAATCTAAGAATTTCATGCCCATGTCGTTTTTTGTCAATTAGTATTGCTCTTGGTCAATATGTAAAGTAAAATTAAACTCCCATAATTGGGTGGTTTATCGATAAGAACCGAATTATATGGTGCATTATCCATAATTAACACACATTTTCCATTCAATTTGGCCAAAGCAGGGATTAACTGTTTTTCAACATTGACTAAAAATGTCACCATTGATACATTTATGATAGCCCCCTGTCATTATTGTCCGAGTCCAACAGTAAGTCACATCCTGGTAAAGTTTCATCCAAAAACATGAATATACATTTTTCACTATAATTTCGAAATTGTAAATATTTCCTTTAAAAGGCAATCCGCCGAAATGATATGACTCTTCTCACACAATTTTCTTCCATTCACAATTTTGTATTTATATCTCATATTTGTTAATGTGTAGTATAATTTTAAACGACTCCCAGTATAATTCAGTTCCTCCCTTGCACACAGCAATAAATTATCGAAAGTAAAAAATTCCAAATTTTCTTCTTCCTTTTCTTTATTCATGTTATCATTCCGTTATTGCTGGAGTTGTGATTTTGCTTCGTTTCGTTTTTTGTGTTGCAATCGAAATCTAGCATTATAAGAAATTGTTAGAAATGTTATATCTGTTTAATTCTTAATACTTACATCGAAGATTTGACCAATTCTTCCAATGATGGCTGTTTTACTTAAGTTACCATTGATATCTTTTATATTAGTAGAACGGTGTTTTATAGCCTCTTTGGATTTACTATTACCTAATATTGCTTTTTCGTGGCATTTTATTAAGATTTGCTGAAGTGTCAACTTGACAATCTCGGCGATCTGGATTTTGACATTAGTTATATTTTGTAACTAAACTGTTGTACACTGCTAAAATAATATAAATGCAAAGCCTGCTCTAAATCATAAAGCAAAAAAATAGACTATAGATATGTCGTCTGTTTAACGATTGTTCACGATTAAAAGCAAACTAAGATAATTTATCTACGATCATGTAAAAAGTGCCTACTTTCTACACCGATATTAGTGTAAAAAGTTAACTTTTAGTACACTAGTGTTGTAAAAATTTTATTGCACGCTAATGTCGATAAGAAATCTATGATACACTAATTTTAGTGCAAAAAGTTAACTTTTATTTAACTAGTGTTATAAAAATTTTATTGCACGTAAATTTAAAAAATACAAAATGAAATACATACTTTCGTAAAAGATTATGATCGTAGATAAAACGTTGTAAGACACTCTTGCAAAAAGGCTCTTTATTGCACTCATAGGTCTTAGAATGCTCGCTAACGCTCGCATTCTAATTTGACCTATTCGTGCAATAAAGAATGCCTTTTTGCACTTGTATCTTAAATAACTATTGGCGCCAAACGCTGTTGAAGCCAAACAATAAAGGTCTGACAACGTTTTAAGGTACTTTTAATCTAAACGATCAGCTGTTCGCGCCTCCCTCCACGATTACTGACTCTAGGAACAGTAGTTCATCGGTGGCGTCGTACAATACAAGATTACCGTCAAAGTTTATGACTTGAATTATTAACATTTTAAAATGAAATATAAAAAAAACCATATATTTAATATCTACTATATTGCTGGCGGCTGAGTGGGGAGGACACAGCGTAAGTGAGACAGACAACCAACTCTTCGATGTATTTGGTGAGCTGTGCGCAATCGCGTCGACCGGTCGAGGGGGGGAGTGAACCTCGCGGTCAAGTTTAAAATTCGCTTCTAAAGGCGAAGTTCGAATTCTCAGGCATGCGCAGGAGACGCGTTATACTCAGAGTAAGACTATGTCGGCGCCGTAATGTTTTCGGCCGTTCCCAGGCCCTACTAGCAATATAGTAAGTAATACATATATGAAAAAAATGATAACATGACAATATACACGGTTGTGCTACGTAGGTATCAAACCGCAACTCCCTTAGAAAGTAAAAATAGTTTGAAATTTATTTTTTCGTACACTAGCATTGAAAGAGCTACTTTGCCATACAATTTATTAATCAGAAAGTTGCACTTTGCGGTATTCGTACGGCAAAGTAGTATTTTGCGGTATTCGTACGGCAAAATAGCACTTTGCCGTACGTTTCCTTAGTTACAACACATATAAAACGTTACGTAATTATTACTCTACTTATTTGCTATATACGAGGATAAATTTAGTATTCCGTTTTGTATGCTAGTGTACGAAAAAATATTGTACGAAACTCGTATGAAAGTGGCTTTTCCATACTCGTCTCGAAATTCCGGACTCGGCCTAACGGCCTCTTCCGGAAACATCTCACTCGTACTGAAAAGATCCACTTTCTATACTTGTAACGTAAATTACTAATTACGTACAAGTACTGTAAAAGGGAACTAATACTTTAAGTATTTGACATTCAAAATCTAAGTAACTACTGCATAACTGTAGTATAAAATAAGTACAACTACTTATAAAGCAGGTACCTTCAGAAATGATCGAACGGTTTTGTACGGTCATGGTTATACAATGTACGAATAATATATTTGTAGCACTGTTTAGTTACACAGACCTGCTAACCTCGAATTTGACATAGACTTACAATGCCACCAACATATTATTCATACGTTGTATAACCATTCCAAAATGTTCGATCATTTATGAAGACACTGTATCATAACTATGTACTTTAAAAATACTGTATGTAGAGCTTTTTAAGTACAAATAAAAGTATCATTAGTATGTTGATACCGAAAATTGATTCATTGGCCAAATCTCTCAAAAGAAAATTAACCATGTGGATACAATTGAGGGCCAGGCTAGTACCTCAGAGGACACGGCGTACAGTTCTCTTACGAAAGTTTAATTAATAAGCCAAAACCGGGCGCCACCGAATCTTTTAAGTACAACAACTATATCCAGGTATCAATGAGAATTCGTAAACTCAAGTAGCACTTTATCCTGAAAGAAAGCTCATAAATCCAGGTAGCAGTAACAAAAAATAAGACAAAGTACTCATATCACAGTATAATAACCACGAAATCTAGAACATGTAGTACACGCTACAGGTAATTATTTGCTAAATATAGGTTAAACGTAAGGTCATTAATATAGGCAAAAATAAGGTGCACCTCACATAAACTCGAATTGCGAGTAAGTTACTATATGAGTTAGAGTTCGGGCACTTCATTCCATGTAGGAACATGGCCTTGAGACAAGGCGAGTCAGGGGCGCCGAAATATCTCTTTCCGAAACTCAGTCATCTGGCACACCGTTACCGATGTACTGGGTGATATGGTTAGCATCACGCCTTCGACAACTGCCTTACTTTCCCTACTTCCACAACTGTGGGTTCGGTACCCAATTTTTAAAGCGACTGATGGGTTGTCCGCCCGCCAGTTGCCAGATGTCGGGATTGAACCCTGTACCGTGGAACCGCAGCTTGACGCCCTAACTGCTCGGCCACGCTGGCGACAAGTTTCTGTATACAATATCGCATTTAATGCGTAATTAGCAAGAAACTCAGTGAGCCGAAAGTCGTTAACGAAGTGCGCTTTCCGGAACTGCCGATTCACATAGTGCGCATTCTATACTCGTTTTGAGGATTTCAATGGCATTCCCCTCTTGGTCAACATTGCCTCGGTGCGTGAGGTTCTTCCAGTCTCTCATTAACCGGATTTCGCTCGGGCCGCTTCGCAGAGGTTGGAGGTTGCTGACGGTGAATGACGGGTGCAACCGCGTATACAACTTCTGTGCCTGTCTTCGTCTTTTGGCGCGCAATTCAAATTATAATTAATATTTGAACACTCCTCGTACACGATTTCTCACGAATTATCATGGCCGAGCTGACGAATTCCCATTTAGTTCATCTTCGATACATGATTAGCGAGTTGATTTTCCCCGCAGTGGCGCCTTTCACTTCGTTAATGCGAGCTTTTCTAGGGCACTTGGATGTCGCGTACTGTTTGATGCATTTCACACATTGTAGATTTCTATGGCAGAACTTTTTTGTGTGATCACAGTGCTAACAGTTCAAGCAACTGTACAAATTGACTCAAAAACTTTCCATTTTTAGGTTAGGTTATCTAGTTACATCCACCACCAACCGGTTCAAAAATACTCATTTTAGCCCTATAGAATATAACATCGTCAACTGATATGTTTTAAAATCATTGATTCATACAGTTTACCGCTAAAAAACTACTTCTATTTCTGTCAATTGGTGGCAACAATTCTGCAAAAATGTGGTGTGTATTAATTTGTTTCTTATTCAAACTGCAGTAGATTAGGAATTTCGTGCTTAAGAGCAGCAATAGTCATTGATATTGTCTGTTCGTTTTCTGTGATTCAGAGTAGAGTGTGATCATACTTATAGTATATTACATACCGAGGTGGAAAGTGTTTCATTCCTGTCGAGAGATTAAATAGTTAACTGAGACGCGTAGCGTCGAGGTCAACTTTATCTTGAGACAAAAATGAAACTTTTCACCGTGGTATGTATACTATTTTATTCGCAACCACTTTATTCTAAACAATAATTGGAAAAATTATTATATTTTGATACGACAGGTTGTGACGCGCATGAATGGATGAACGAGATTCCCAGTCTCCCTACCTACACAGCGGTCGGCAATCGATTCATTTCCAACCTCTGCGACGGCAACCACTTTTCCAACCGGTTGGAAAGTTACAAGTTGGGAATAGCTCATTTTTCAACTTTTTAAAAGTTAGTAACGATCTTATTACATATATGGTTGCGAATAAAAGTTTTTATATCAGTGTAAACATTTATCAATAAATATACATGTAGGTTACATCACTTTCCTTTTAGCTTTCTCAAGAATAGTAATATGGACATTTATGAATGACAACAGGACATTTGATTGGCATTTGTTAAATAAACGTGTAGGTACACTTTAAAAAATATACAAAATCCAAAGCTTACTAGAATCACATAGAAAATGAAAAGGCTATAGATTGAAAATTATTATGCATTCTGTACTACGATGATGTAGCTCTAAGTTAAATAAGTATATGATTATTAGACACAATTAAATTTTGTTTATGAACCAAAAATAAATAACTCTCTAGCAATTTGTTAACGCTATGGTTTTAAGTGTTCTACCAAAAAAGAACAAATCATAAAGAGGACACTTTTTTGTTACTCCTGTAACAGGATATTATGATACTAGTCTATAAGTAACAGAAATATAAAAATGTAGTTCGGTGACACTCTTTCTAACACACGGTATTAGATTTTCTAGATTATGTTAACATTCAAATTTACTATAGTGTGTCATATTATAGATACTATTAAAACAAGTCACCAATGGTAACATGCAAAAAAATATGTAATTCCCATGCCAAAATTAAGAGCGCTTTAAACAGTCACTTTTGATACTAGAAACTGCAAAAAGTTGTCAGTTTGACAAGATTGTAGAAAAAATTATTACAAATGGAGCTGTCTTCTTGTTGCAGCAAGATCTTCAATTCCACCTTATGACTATAAACTTCTTTATTAGCCAACATATTTATTTACAGTTGCTATTAACTTAATTAGAAGGAACATACAACAAATTCCGATTCATTATAACATACTGTTAATAACATATAAATAATTCTTCTGTATTAATTTGCATCCACAAACACAGTGGTATCTGAGATGTTCTCCTGTATGAGACTTAAATTACTTTTCCGAGTTGCTTTGTATTCACCAGCAGAACAACTGTATGTTCTTTCTCCTATATGAGACCTCATATGTGTAACGAAATAACTTCTTTTTGTTGTTTTATGTTCACAAACAAAGCAACTGTATAGTTTCTCTCCTGTATGAGACCTCATATATGCAACTAAATGATATTTCTGTGCTGCTTTGTATTCACAAACTGAGCAACTGTGTGGCTTTCCTCCTGTGTGAGACCTCATATGTCTAAGAACTTTTTTCGGTTGATTTGTATTCACAAACCGAGCAACTGTATGGCTTTTTTCATGTATGACACCTCATATGTCTAACTAAAGAACTTTTATCTGACGTTTTGTAATCACAAACGGAGCAATTATATGATTTTTCTTCTGTATGATATTTCATATGTGCAACTAAATGATATTTCTGTATTGCCTTGTATTCACAGACAGAGCAACTATATGGTTTTTCTCCCGTATGAGACTTCATATGTCTAACTAAAGAACTTTTTTCTGTTGCTTTGTATTCACAAATAGAGCAACCATGTGGTTTTTTCCCTGCATGAGACCTCATATGTCTAACTAGAGAACGTTTTTCTGTTGCTTTGTATTCACACACAGAGCAACTGTATGGTTTTTCTCCTGTATGATATTTCATATGTGCAACTAGATGATATTTTTGTGTTGCTTTATATTCGCAAACAGTGCATTTGTATGGTTTTTCTCCTGTATGAGACCTCATATGTTTAACTAAATCACTTTTCTGTATTGATTTGTATTCACATACAGTGCACCTAAATGGTTTTTCTCCTGTATGAGACCTCATATGTCTAACTAAAGAGCCTTTTTCTGTTGTTTTATATTCACAGACAGAGCAAATATAGGGTTTTTCCCCGACATGAGACCGCACATGTTTAACAAGATCGCATTTCTGTGTTGCTTTGTATTCACAAATAGAACAACTGTAGGGTTTTTCTCCTGTATGCAATTTTAGATGTTTAACTAAAGAATCTTTTCGTTTTGCTTTGTATTCACAAATAGAACAACTATATGGTTTTTCTCCTGTATGAGTCCTCATATGTGTAACTAAATTATCTTTCCGTTTTGCGGTGTAATCACAAGCAGAGCAACTGTAAGGTTTCTCTCCTCTACAAGTTTCCATATCAGTCAATGTTGTGTTTTCATAATCTTCATTTTTTATTGCAAAGTTTTCTTGTTTAATACTCAGTTCTGTATGAATATCAACGTTATTAATATTTTCGATGGTTTCTTGTTTTATATATAATTTCTCAAAATTTTCATAGTTATCCATGTTTCCTAGCATAAAAGATGCACTTCCTTTGGAACTACAAAATTTACTCTCGGCAAGTTTCTTGTTTAATGTTCATTATGTTTTCTTAAATGTCTGTTAATGTGTCACCCAAAGGAAGTTGAACATCTGCACTTCTACAACAAAAATATATTGTCATTATAATGTAGCAATACAACAGCATTGTGCATGTAGAGTAATTATGCCCAAACAAATTATTAACAATATCTACAAATGTAGCTGAACTCAGTACATCCTAATTAACCTATGGCACTCACTTGATATTCTTTAATGTAACACTAAATTTTCTGAGTGTGCAAAAATAAAAACAAGAATGAGTGAAACATCAAACATATGCAATTCTAATCAAAGTAGACTGACGTCGGATGAGATGAATGCTTACACTTTTTGCACTACAGATTGCAACAGCTTAAATACGTATATTAAGTTAAGTCTAAAAATCAGTATATCTATTTTTATAGGGCCATGTGTTTTAGTTCACTTTTTTGAACTTTTTTCGTGAGTTAAAATATTTAGTATATTTTGATTTTCGTGCATTAATAAAGCGCAAAACCGCCTAAAGCAGACTATACACGTAGTAATCATCAACAAAAACCATGGTCGAGTTGAACATGGAAATTCGATTTTAATCTTCAGGATTAATGGCGGACGATAACGTGCATACTCAAAAACTGTAAAAATGCAAACGAAACTAAATGGCAGAACATAGGAAAAGAGAAAGAACCAACACTGTAAGTAGTATAAGCTCCTTCAATTACTTCTTTTTAAGAAAAAGAGTAGAAGATGCCGAAGAAGAGAAGCAAGGCATCGCAATGTTTAAAGAAGGTAAGAGAACGCCACCAACGAAACCACAAAAATAAGTTATAAAAAATTCTAAAAGAAATACTGAGGTAGCCTCTAAAAAAGCTAAGCAAGAGATGTTAAACATTGATATACACCATAAGCTAGTAGAAACAATAAACCAATTTAAATAAGAAATAAGGTAAATAATAAGAGATAAAATAAAGCAGAATCGGAAAGAAATAAAGATTAGGGGTTAAAAACAAGAAATTTATAAAATAAAAAAACGCCTGGGAGAAAGAAAAAGAAGACTTAAAATTAAGAATAGTAAAATTAGAAAATGAAAAAGAACAATAAGGGAGGGCCAGAAGAAAGAAGAATGTAATTATTAAAAAATCCAGGATTTTCTAAAAAAAGGAGTGATAGTGGAGAAAGATAAAACACGTAACCTATAGTGGTCGAAATTGAAACATTCAAAAATAAAGTTAATGTGATGAAAAAGAAATATAAGCTAGCTACTAAAAAAATCTACATTCAAAATCACATGACAAGAGGATCAAAGAATGCAGGAGATTATTTAGGAATAAGCATGGCAAGAAAAGAAAGAAGTTAAGAATCAATGTGTGCAACAACGCAACTGCTAGGTTACGATTTAAGTTAGAAGTTGTAAAAAACCTACAGACGAGAGACTTGGCATGGATAGAGAAAAGGGCAAATGCAGACACATCATATACTACTTACAAACATCAGACGATAAACAGAGAAAAAACCCATGAACTTGTATTCAAATAGTGGAGAAAGGCTGTGGGTATAATATAGACTTGCATATATTATTTATGAATTTTAAAACTGCGTTTGATCCTGTTATCAGAAGTGTTTTGCTACATGCTATGGAAAGAATTAATCTCCCAAGGCAGCTGGTAATATTAACCCCAACTGTGTTGAATAATTTAAAAGCCAAGATTAAGGCGTTAAAGGGAGTAAGTGACGTCTTCAGAGTAAATAAAAGGGTGTGTCAAGGTAATGCATTATCAACAATAGAAAAATACAGTAAACAAGTAAATTCCAACAACACAATCATAAGTAATGCATCATAAGTGCAAGAGTGCAAGAAGCAGAAAAACCACGGTGAATATATTGGAAATAATTGAAAAAGAAGTTGGGAAAAGATCACTTATAGTAAATGATGAAGAGAAAACCAAGTATGTGTGGTGTCAAAAAGGAGAGAATAGAGAACAGGATATACATCAGATTAGAACACAGACACATACATTTGGAAAGGTATCAACATTCAAGTATCCGAGTACTTATACATATTAATAGTAAGAATAACAGATCCGACTACATAGAACAGAGAAACATAATAGGTTATAAGCTGTATAACACTTAGAAACAATAAACTTAACTAAGAAAGGCGAGGATCAACACAGGGTATTCAAGAAAAAATATTGGGACCTAAAAAAATGGGCGAAAAGGGATTTAGAAGATTCATGAAAGACACAACGATTACGATAGTGTTGTAACGTTTCGCTCCGATTTTAAATGCAAATTACTCATAATCAAATATTATGGGAATTTAAAATTTCACATTTTGGCACCAATATAGAAGTTCCAGTACTCTCGAGACTGCAAGTTCGTCGTTATGTGCGGATGAAACGACAAATCGTCCAGTGCGCATTTACCCCTACCGCCGTGATGCCCGCAAGAGCGACGACAACGTATAAAACCGAAATTGTTCGGCAAACTCGAACAGATTTTATTCCGGTAAAGCGAACTTCGCTTCTCCAGGCCGATTCCGCGGCCCCAGCTGAGGAAGAGCTTCGCTCCTACCTCAGCTGGGCCACCAGAAATAGACCAGAATAAATCGAAGAATATTCCCAGAAATTATCCCGGCCCTCGAACCAATTTCCGCGGCTTCTGCCGCGGAGAGCTCCGCTCCCGCCCCAGTTGGGCCACCAGAAATATTCGAGTAAATCTCGGACCAGTATCCTCAGACCCCTATGACCGCTTAATTTTAAACAACGTACGACTGAGCATCGGAGTACGCTGATTTGAATAATGTAACATTCCCGAGATCCCAATATCCGCTTAATTTCAAATAGCATACGACTGAGCATCGGAGTACGCTAGTTTGAATAATTTACCATATCCGAGACCTCTATGACCGCTTCGTTTCAAATAGCATACGACTGAGCATCGGAGTACGCTAATTCGAATAATTTAACATACCCGAGACCCCTGTGACCGCTTAATTTCAAATAGTATACTACTGAGCATTGGAGTACGCTAGTTTCAATAATTTACCATATCCGAGACCCCTATGACTGCTTCGTTTCAAATAACATACGCAAAACACCTGTATCTGGGTGATTTAAAATCACGAGTATCGAAGTGCGATATTCCGGACTAATTCAAAACGCTAAAACTCATCTAACTTCTTATTTAAAAATAACGTACATCTGAGTGCACTATTTTCAAATCTTTCCAAGCCCGGCTGATTTCCACCGGCCAGCGACCACTAAACCCTTTTTGGTCCAAAACTCGGCCTGAATTTCCCGGCAAAATATGCGATTCCCTCAGGCCTAAGAAAGCTACGTACTTTCACTGTAGAAATCCATTTGCTCACCTTGGCACGCGCGCCTATGTAGATAAGGGCGCGAGAGGATGTGACCCCTGGCACAAGGTCGGAGTTATCACCGGAGCTTATCAGAATGCAACCCGTATGACCACTTATAATATGTATGCACTTATAATATACATATGGTAACGAGATCATTGCCTCAGTTAATTCTTTGTAATTAAAACGAATCATAATTATTCAGTTTGTTTACAATAGTTCAAGCTGTCAATAATTTGATTATTGTGTTACAGTTCTACCAACGCTAGCCCAAATTCCCTTGTTGGTTCCAGCGACCGCCCATATCGGGGATCCTGGACGAACTCACCGGCAATTGAGGTTGCCTACCTTCCCGACACCAAACTGAAGAATTACGTCAAATAGAATTGTACGTAGTTATGAATATTATTTATTTAATTATTTTCCAAATGTACTTAGTGTTGAATAAATGTAATTTCTGTTATTTGGTATACTTTAAATCAGTCAAGGTATAAATAAATCGGACCTGGACCCAATAAGAGTTACCCACTTATTCGAAGCAAAGTTAATTAATGCTATTATTAAATAAATATACCAGGAAGCATTGCAGTATAGACATATCATATGAGCAGGAGAGGACAAGATGATAAAATGGGTAACTGAATGCAACCCCCTAAAACAACACTTAGATGAAAAACAAGAAAGAGATTATATGATGAGGTGACGGAAGACATAAACAAAATGGAAATACATGAGTTGAGAACCAAAATACTTGACAAAGGACAACATAACAACAGTGTGGTTGCTGCCAAACTACACAGCAAACTGTAGACAATCATTGGAAATAGAGAGTAATCCATCCCACATAATTAATTTGAAGAGCCTTTATTTTGGGCGGCTACAACTCTACATGGAGTTGGATGCCTATACAGGGTGTAATCGTTCATGTACAAAGAAGTGTACTACTATATACTTCATCAAAAAATGAAAAAACTTGAAAATGGTAATTGTTAGCTTTGTGATTTACTTCTGAAGTTAAAAAGTTTTAAAACTGGAAACGTTGCAATGGAGAACTACTGCAAAAATTGAAAACATACAAAGAAATACAATGTGAGACAAAAGCCAAGTCACTATTTAGATTGCTAACACTGTTGTCATATGAAAATGACTGTAATTTCATACAAAAGTAAAAACAAATATTGTGTGTTTTGTCAATGGACACTGACAGAAGTTGCAGAAAACACAAACTTTGTTAGTGAAGTCTTATTTACTGATGAAGCTAGTTTCAAAAGAAATGACATTTTTAATTTCCATAACAGCAGTGTTTGGTCAGATGAAAACCTTCATGCTATTATTGAATCGAATCATCAACAATTTTCAATCAACCATATGAGAGAGAGCCCCTTTTTTCTTCCTATATGTTTGACTGCCCAATTGTATCTTGACTTTGTGCGTAATGCCTTGCCACTATTGTTAGAAGATGTATCGCTCACTCATAGAATGAATATGTGGTTGATGCACAATCATGGTCAGAAATTTCTGAAACAAAAATTACAGCGGCAGGTGGATAAGGTGAGGGCGTCCAGTTGTGTGGCCAACTAGATCTCCTGACCTCAATCCGCTCGACTGTTGTATTTGGGGTTATTTAAAGTCGTTAGTTTATTCAAGCCCTGTAAATGATTTAAACAAATTGCGAGAACGAATAGAACATGCCTGCCATACTGTTCGTATGAATGCGGGCATCTTTGAAAGAATGCGGCGTTCATTTTTACGGAGATGCGAAGGATGTGTACAAATGGAAGGAGGACATATAGAACATCTACTTTAATTATTTGTAATTAAAATGTTTTATTTACACGGCTATTTGTTTTAACAGGTGGGGAACTTATTGAAATAACAAGCAATTTTTATTTTCTTAAAAAAACTGTATACCTGGAAAACGATTGATTTTCGAACCCGTTTATTAGGACTTTTTTAAAATATCCGATCCGGTATGTCTGCAGTGCCTATAACAAGCCAAACACACTATGCTTATGCTATAGTCGCATGCATAGTAGTTTGTGCGTCTGTGAAAAGGTGGAGTCCGGGTCTCCTTCCTGTTTCTCCAAGTCAGTATTCTATTATTGCTTGGTGCATGCAAAAGCGGCATTAATCTTATCGTCCAAGTTGTATTACAAGTTATTATATCCTAGATATAATAATGTTAAACATTGCAAGCTTTATTGTGTACGGTTTGCGCAGTTGACCGGTCAATTAGCTTGTCAATTAACTGGTCAATTGAACGATTTTTGGTCAAATTCTAAGAAACGTATAAATCTGTTGGACAATTTTTATTTAAGTAAAAATCAATAGTAAAGTAACAAATCAAATACAAATTTTATTTAGCTGATTTTACATGAAAAGTTTCGCTTCAGACCTGTTGTATAATTCGTACACTACACCTTGACTGCTGTCTGCGTTGTTTGCATAAAGAAAGCCATGCACAAATTGTATTTTTCATGTTTACTGATTACATAGACATATAGACACAGCAACAAATATCGATGATTGTCAAACAGATCTGAGAGCAATATAGTGGGTATTTGCATTCGTCACTGTATACCACGGGTACGTACATACTATTTCGTTTATTATGTTACTTTGGTTGTAATCACTTATAATAATGCAGAAGACTAAAAGCCGTGTTTACACAACTAAAAGTACCACGGTTGCATTCGTTTATTTCTATTTTCGGGTTTTTGTAAACAAACTTCCCTTAACTTTTAATAGCGATATTATCACAGAAAACAATTATTTATTCTGCATATTTCTTGTGTTTTTTAAAACTATTGACTCAGCTTCGAAGGCAAGTCCACTTTGGTTAATTTTCATATCTGCTTATTGAACGCTCCTACAACCTAAGCCGTACTCAAACCCTAAAAAGGCGTGTCCGTTACATCTTACATAACAACATAACCTATATTTCTGCAAATTTTTATGCGTCGCCTTTCGTTTCTTCTAGCAGCTGCTACAAGTATTAATTCTGTTAAATGGTCTACTGTGCATCAGATAATTGTAGTACAAAAAAGCAAGGTATTAGCGTTACAATCTTATTGCTTCTCTCTTCTGCAGGGTCACTTTGAAGTATCGCAAATTAAAACTAACGCTGACTGTACGAGTGCATCTTCGACTGTAGTTATGAACAACACAGCCATGACCGAGGTTTCTACACATTTGTATGTAACGACGCTAAATTGTATGCAAAATTTACTTGTAAATTTATGAAAATATTAAGCATTGTTGCATACAGAAAATTGGCTGCTAAATTTGTTGATGGGACGTTGCGCTGAGTAGACGTGGTGTGCCAGCTGCTGCTAAATTTTATAAATATTGTGATTCTCCTAATATAAGTGCGTTACAACATGCCTGTTACTAGAAGCGGTGAAGCTATTGATGTCGAAGCGATTGCAGAGAGGGTAGTTGAAAAACTGTTAGATTCCGAAGAAGCTTACTTCGATCATCAACGCTTCCCTGGAAACCGAGGTTGCTAAAGTAGTGGAAAAGTACGAGCACAAAATCTCATCTTTGGAAATGCAACTCGAAAAACTGAAAGCCGAAACGGAAGATACAATGGACGCACATGAACAATACAGCCGTGTAAATAGTTTAAGAATATTCGGCGTTCCGCAAAAACCGAATGAAAATACCAGTGAAGTAGTGCGCAATTTATGCCACGAAAAGTTAGGTATTAACCTTGCCGAAAATAATATCGACATCTGCCATCGCCTTGGATCGAAAGAGGGAACTCACCGTCCAATTATTATAAAATGTGTGTCCCGCAGCATTAAAAAACTTATATATAGTAATAAGAAGAAATTAAAAAACTCTCCTGTGGTTATTCGGGAAGATCTCACGAAACGACGAGTGGCATGGTTGAAAAGCGCCGTTGAAAGATTTGGAATGAACAAGATATGGACCGCCGATGGAAACATTTTTGTTAAAACGGACTCGGGGATTAAAAAAGTCACGTCATATAAACATTTGCAAAATATTTAATATTTTAAATTCCTAAAATATAAAAAAGTTATGTGCAGCAGTGATAATGTGGAGCAGTGATACTAGCACGCTTGGCATGTTGTTGCTGATAGCAGAATTTTTAGTTTAACTGATGGTTAATATTTATATATTTGGTATTTGTTTACAATTTAGTTTTTTTCTAAATAAGGCAATTTATTTTAATGAATGGTGAATTGGTGGGCAATTGTTTGTGTGTGGCACATATTAATATTAGGTCACTTTTGCCGAAAATCGGTGACATAAACTATTTACTTGAACAAAAGGGATGTGATATTTTAGCATTATCAGAAACTTGGTTAAAATCTGATATTACCCTTTCTCATTCGAAATATAACATTTTCCGGAAAGATCGAGACGCTCGAGGGGGTGGAGTTGCAATTTATGTAAAGAATCACTTGAATGTAAAAATTATTCAAACAAATGATAATATTGAGCAATTGTGGCTGTCATTAAAAATCAATAATGAAAGTTATGTTTTCGGGGTTGTGTATAAACCACCTCAATTTAATTATAAAGTTTTTGTAGATGAGGTTGAAGAATCCATTTGTTTGTATACTCAGGCTTCAGATAGGGTTATTTGTTTGGGTGATTTTAATATAAACGTGTTGGATTTTTCTGGTTCGGTTACGCAATACTTAAATTATATGTTAAATACATTATGTTTAAAACAAATTATTACAGAGCCTACTCGAATATCTGGAAATAGCAGTACTTTGATAGATCTCATAATTACATCGGATACCAGCTGCATTATTGAAACGGGTGTGTGAAAATGAGTTATCCGATCATGAGACAGTTTTTTGCAAAATATCAACTGGTGAGTTCGTCAAACTAAGTCCTATTATACGCACATTTCGGAATTTTAAATATTTTAATTTTAAGGACTTACTGTGACCTACAGAAGTTACCTCTACATCAATTGTTTTATGAGCGGGATATTGATGCTAAATTAAACATTTTAAATTATTATATTACATCCATTTTTGACTTGCATGCCCCGTGGATAACCGTTAAAATGAAGAACAAACCAGCACCTTGGTTTACTGATAATGTTAAGTTACTGATAAATCTTAAAAATAAGGCAAAATCAAAATATAAACAATCTAAGAACCCTGGGCACTGGGAATATTATAAAAGTTTGCGGAATTTTACCAATCTTGCAATTCAAAATGAAAAGAAAGCTTACTTCGAGCATAAAGTTGGGATTGGAGGCACAAATGCTATTTGGAAGGAGCTAAATTTAATAAATATAAACATTAAAAAACAAAATTCTATTCCGGAAACACTCAGTAATGTACAAGAAGTAAATGATTTTTCTGTAGACTCTATACCTCACAGCACTCCTGATCAAATGCTTCTAGATTTTTATCGTAATAACGAACTTACATCAGAAAAACTTTCTTTCACGACTGTTGACGTTGAGGAAGTACAAAATTTAATTAGAAGTGTAAAAAGTAATGCAGGGGGTATAGACGGTATAACCATCAATATGATTAAACTGTGTTGTCCATACATATTACCGTTTATTACTCATATACTGAACTGCTGTTTGTTTTTCCAAAATGTTGGAAAAATGCAATTGTGATTCCTTTCCCCAAAGTAAATAATGCTGCAGCCTATACAGATTTACAACCTATCAGTATACTGCCGGCATTTTCAAAGCTTTTAGAAAAAATTATAATTAAACAGTTACGTCAATATTTAAGTAATTATAATATCCTTCCAATTTCTCAGTCAGGGTTTAGACCATCTCATGGTTGTGTTACGGCTTTGCTAAATATAACTGATGATATCTTAGCTGCTTCTGATAATGGAAAATTAACAGTATTAACACTGTTAGATTTTAGTAAAGCGTTCGATACTATTAATCATGATTTGTTAATTTGCCTGAGCGGAACGCGAGGGCAAATTAATAGGAAGTTGAAACATATTTTGAAGGCGACCAGTAAAAATAGAAATAGAGTGTTAATTAACGACTGGTTATTTATTTAAATAAGACATTTTTTCTTATTGTATAGTTGTACATTACTATAAATGTTAGTTTAAATTTACTCAAATATTTGTTTTGTTAATTACAAAACTTAACAAATTAATAAATAAAAGTATTTACAAAAATATTGCTCTAACTGCTATCTAATAAACAATTTCTTATTAATAGTACAGCAATATCACGGAAACAAACGGCGAACGTCATCAAATATTTAGTTATTCATTTAAAGTTACCGTTTGATTCAGTGATTTACCTATAGTTACAATAAATATGATTAACTATAGGTAAATCACGGAACCAAACGGTGCGCGTCATCAAACAGTAAC
Source organism: Agriotes lineatus (assembly GCA_940337035.1). Classification (NCBI taxonomy): domain Eukaryota; kingdom Metazoa; phylum Arthropoda; class Insecta; order Coleoptera; family Elateridae; genus Agriotes; species Agriotes lineatus. The sequence continues at coordinate 26,133 of CALNHX010001715.1, read as the reverse complement.
TTTAAATTAATAACTAAATATTTGATGACGTGCACAGTTTGGTTCCATGATTTTACTATATGTGTATTGCTTCCCAAGCTGGGATGAGCTCCATACTGAGCGCTGGGTTAGTCAACCGAGGTGCGAAGCACTGAGGTCAGCTAAAAGTACGAAGCTGGAATAAGCCTTCCCACGAGGTATGTATGCCATTTTACTCACAACATAGTTACACATTTATTTAATTTCGACATTCACTAGAGATGGAAGGAATTTTGTATGATAAAAATTCTTCAAAATTTGTCTATTTTGTGCCCATTCTTCTTTTATTGTAACTGGAATTATTGCGACGACTTGAGGAGTCCAGATAACTAGATAGCATTTCTTTTTATGTAACAAGTGCAATGCACCCTGTATTTGGTGAAAATATTCATGGTTTTCATTTACCACAAACTGTTTCAGTACCTTATCGTAAGAACAAATATAGCCTTTGTCATGTGCAAGTGATTCCATCAAGTTGGAATTGAGATATTTAAATGGACATTTAACTTCCACAAGCTCTTCCTCGCCTGCAAGGCCATCTGGGGTTGCCTCAAGGTATCCACACTGATGGAGCCATAGTCCAGCAGATGTCACAGACAGTCCAGTTGCTGCCCCAAATGCTTCAATTGCATTATTTTCATGTTCTCGCCCCCCACCGAATGGCCTTTACTCCATCTAAGTTATATGTTCCTGCATAATAACAGAACTTTATGAAAAAATGTGAAAAATATTTTGCAAAGCAAACCTGTTAGTTTTTTGAAAAGCGATGCAGGGTAACGATTTCTTTTGTAAGCTGCTAGCACTGTACCGAACGAACTGGCTGTTAAAGGAAACCTGCAAATAATTAACCACAAGGGATTTTTTACTGCCCTATGGTTTTCTCAAATATAGTTATTACTTGTTCAGGAGAAACATTCACTTTTTGTTCAAAATAACTAATTTTTCAGATATATTTTGATATTCTGCAGAGAAAATTACTAATCACTAATCACTAATCTGTAGAACAATATTATCTTCCTGTGCAGTAAGTCTGGGTGCTAGAAGCCAACTGAATCCTACCACCCCTCCAAACAAAGCCAATTTTTCTCTAAGCGTTTCGATCTCTTCCTTGGTAACACTTCTCTTTGAAGCTCGATATTCCTTAGACGGCAAAAACCATTCATCGATTGTTCTCACGTTTTCATCAAGTGCTTTAGATTGTTTAGGCACTGACCAGCTACATGCCTGGTCTGTAACTGATATATTATAATGTAGTGCCAGTGCAGCAACATGATGACATGAAACTTGTCCACGAGGACATGTGCAAGAAGTTGAGGTTAGGTTTTTGTCTTCATCGAAGAAGATCTACAAAGTAAAAATATATACTTAGTATGTATTCGTTACTACTTAGAATCCATCTGAAGCAGCAATCAGTATTTTAAATAATTATACTTTTTAAGCTAAAATTTATCTTACCTCAACATTGTATCACTTATCTTTCATGCTTGCCTGTACTGTACCATGTACCCAGGGGCAGTGTTGCCAGGTCAAAATTCTAAAAGTCACTAGCTTGCGGTGGAAAAAATTACTAGATTGACAAAAATTTCACCAGATTAATAAACGTGAAAAAAGCTGGAAATTTAAAAAAACAAAATATTTATAATATTTTTATTAAAGTTTTCACAACAATTATAAAAAATAAACAAAAACACGAACAAGATAAAATGTTGAAAAATATAATAAAAAGTATAAATGAATAACAAAGTACACCTACAATAATTATACAACATGTAATTTCATCATACATTTTGTTATTATGATTTATTATTGCATCCGTAATAACAAAATCATAACAGTTTTCTGGCAAAATTAAGTTTTTAGAATGTAGAATTCCAGTCAAAGTGTTAGTACTTAATCTATTTCTTGGTTTTGTTTTATTTAAATTAATTGAACTAAAAACCCTTTCAACGCAGGCGCTACTATGGGGAAGAACAAAAAAATACTCACAAACTGAGAAAGTTCGGGATATAACAAATTACCGTCGGCTTTTTTACAATTACAAATTTCTTTCCAAAATTCTAATCTTCCATTTCAAAATTAATTGCAGAATATTTTAGCGATCGAATTTCCCGATCTAAAGCATTGACATCCTTTATTAGATTAGTATATGTTATAATTAAGGGGCCGAGACTACCAACATTTGCAACTATTGAAGGATTTAGAAAATTTAATGATTTAAGAATAACAGCTTCACGGGAATTAAAGGAAAATTTTTTGAAAATTTGATGCGCTGCTTCGGTGTAAAAATTTCAACACTTCAAACGGGAAAAATTTTTTTGCACTATCTGTTAAACTATTATTTGCTAGCGCTACTGCGATATTTGGACGTAAGTACAAGTGCTCAATTGAAACACAATGTTTCGGATTTCTATACTGTAATTTGCTTAAATCAGTGTTTTTTAGATACTCCGGTTTGATGTAATAACTCAACAATAATTTAAGAGCTGTTGCCATTCTTGGATAAAGCAAGTGAATCTTTGGAGCTTCCGCCTGCAATTCTAAATTCATATCATTAAATCGCCGGAATTTTATGCTAGGAAATTTGGAATTTAACTGATTCAAAAAATTATCAATACTACATTTAGATAAATCAAAAACAGCAAAAATGTCGTCCACATACCTAAACCAAATCATTGGGAAACACTCTGTGTTATTCTTAAAATCAGTTTCGAAATTTGACATAAAAAGGTTGGCAACGAAAGGGGAAAGGCCGTTTCCCATTGCTGTTCCTTCGTGCTGTTTATAGAATTTTCCATCTATTTGAAAGCAATTCTGGGACATGCAATGTGTAGTTAATCTAACTCGTCAATTTTGTTTGAATCTAAATTATTATCCGTAAGAAATTTCCACAGATAAGTCATAGTTTGTGGGACTGTTACGCTTGGAAACAAAGAACACACGTCAAATGAAACTAGAATCTCGCTTTCACCAAGTACCAAACTTTTAATTTTATTTATAAACTCCAACGAGTTTTCGACCGAAAAATTATTTTGAAGTTTTGGCAAGTTTCTAAATTCATTTGCTAACCATTTAGATAGGGGGTAAGTCGGCGAGCTAATACCAGAAACAATAGGTCTCACCGTTTTACCTGGCTTATGTATCTTAGGTAAACAATACATTTTTGGCATTTCTGGATTAGGAGTCAGCTTATATCTAAGGGCTGGAGTAATAAGTGTGGAACAGGACTTCATCACCTCCTGTGTTTTAACAATCATGCTCCTTAGGGGAGACTTTTTTAAAGCTTTGTAGGGTCCATTGTTAAGCAATATACCTACTCTATCAAAATACTCCTGTTTATCTAAAATAACAATCTTATTACCTTTGTCAGCCTTTAGATAAAAACATCCCTTGTTGCTCAATCCCTTAATAAGTTCATGGTCTTTTTAATCGATTCAGTGGTTTCACCTTTTCTATCTTTCAGGTTTTCCGAACTTTTAATTTTGCAAGCTCTTCTAATGAATTCTTTAGACTGTTCGTCTAAAGTGGCAATTGAACTTTCAATACCGGCCACGATATCTTCTAAAGGTGGTTTAGTATGACCTAAATTGAATTTTAAACCCTTATTTAAAAAAGCCAATCCGTCCTTATTAAAGGATTCTGAAGACTCGTTTTTAACAATTAATCCTTATCAACTACTTGGGCAATTTTCAAAGATGTGGCATTTTTATCCAAATCAACGCCTAACTTTACAAGTTTTTTCTTGTGATTAATAATCTTCTGTTGAAATGTATGTTCATTAATTTCGAATACACGTCTTTGAAAATGGTTCCATTCTTGAAATTGGTATTCAGATAAATTGTATGTGAGGCCCAAATGCAATTTATACAACTCCAATTCAAGTCTACTTCTTTTGCTATACAGATATTTAATTTCCATGTCCAACCATTTTCTTTTAGCAAATGTTATAACTGAATTACTCTTTCTACAATTGGCACTAACTTTAATGTTAATGAAATTTTGAAAAACACCATGAATTTTAAAGTCTTTTAGAAATTTAATACCTGCCCGCAAATTCTTAACTTTAGAACTTAGCTTATGATACCTGTTCATCTCCTGTGGCCGGGTAGCTATCTTGAATAAAACACTGCTGTAGCCTATGGTTTGAAAATATCACAAATTCGTTAAAACCCCTCACCATATATATATATATATATATTTAACAACTGCTAAATACGTATTTCGACAGCAGTTGTTAAATATATGTGTGGTGAGAGGTTTTAACGAATTTGTGAAAAGTTAAAACATAAAAATCCATTCAACATAAGTACCTATGATTTTACCAGGAGGTACAGTCGGCGCCTTAGAAATCGGGACACGTAACATGTTGTGTTGTAATGTTTGATTCATTATAATTTTTTTGTATTATTGGAATGTTACTATCAACCAAAAGACGCAACATTTTAAAAAATTTCTAAGGCGCCGACCGTACCTAATATTACAATAAATTTTTAAAAACGTTGACTCGAGTATTGCTTAGACTGGGTATCGGCTCCGGGTATTCTTAACTGGACTCGGCGGTTCCGAGTTCGGGTACCTGGAACCGAAAAACCCTACTTATGAGCATGGGGGAATTGTCATCTGTGTAAAAGATCAAAAGCTTTAGAGCCATTTTTGTAAAAAAAAACATTGTCCTTTTATCGACATTTTTGGGGTATTTGGGTCTCCCCCACACCAGGTGGTGCATCCTAGTGAAACTAAATTCTGGTACCATCGTTCCAAAGCTTCATAGACCATCTCCGTAAATTTTCAGTCGAAAGAGAATTGCTTTGGTAAACTTCCCAGGCAAATGACATGATCAAAATCCCGAGCGATTACGAGGGATTTTGTCATTATATTTGCTGAGGAAGATTACCTAAGTGAAACATCTTGAGTACAAATTTTATCTGCAAAATAATGCGACTGAGATGTATTTGATCAGACTATTTCCGAAATAACTGAAATAACACATTTTGATGATACTTCAAAAAATGTAAACTGCCAAACAATTGTCAATTTTCCAATGGTAATTAAGGAAATGGGCAGTGATAATTACTCACAATAATTTTGACAAATAACACTCAGATACTATCTTCGTTTTCCGACACATCAGTAAAGCCAAAGTCACTGTCATCGCTACTATTGTGTTGATTCACTCTTATAATTAAAGGTTCCGTTACTATATCCATATGCACTTCATTGTCCCAAAATTCCTGCTCCACTTTCCTCACGTGATCACACACTTTATTCCACGTTTCCACTGTCAATTCACTAAATTTGTATATTGCGTGGTTTCTGGCATCCTCTAATTTAAATTCTGTATTTACTGAGCAACATCATTTTTTACTGTTGCCCAAATCAATTCAATACGATTAAGTTCCGGGTGATATGGTGGCAATCATAATGACACTTCGACAGTTGGCAGTCTATAATTAAAATTGTCATTCCTATTACTGCATTACTGCCCTAAAGTACATTTTCGGCCGAATATAATAGGTAAGAATTAATAAATCATCAATAAACTACTGTACTTAAGAGAACCAATTAGCTACAATTTCACTAAACATAAAATGCTTAGATAACATATATATTGCAATGATATGCTATAATAATAGGTATTTTTATTAATTATACAAGCCACAGTTTGCAATGTTATTAGTAATATAAAATTGGGACTGATTAAAATGATTCTCTTTGTTAATTACTCAAAATAAAATGGTAGTATGCCCTTTTGTATTTTATTAAGCAAGAAAGCTCTTTAATCCCTGGCGAGTTTTCCTAATAAATTTATCTAGTGCTCCACTGGCAACAAATTTAGTTCAACTGCGCGATTGCTGAAATGTAATGCTGTCAAAAATTCTCACAGTTCGGTTTTATTGTGCAGGGTGCGTTGTGATTTGATTTAATACATGGAGTTTATGAACATTCGATTTGAATTATCGCGCTCCTGGCGGCACTAATTATCTTTTGTTTTCAGAAAATAACACGGGCAAGCTTAAGCAATTGTTTTGGAAAGCGTCCTTTTACTCGCATAACCTCAAACTTGGAATCCGCTTGATATGCGAACAGCACCTTCTCTGTGGCCGTGAAATATTTTAATTTTACTCAGTAATAGTGGAGTTGCTAAGCATAACAATCGTTCACTTTGTGATACTAACATGAAATTTGGCACAGAGGTAAAGGTTTTCTTGGCAAACAAAATGTGATATAGTGCCAAGCGAAAAAAATTATTCTTCGGCTGCCATCTTGAAAAAAATAAGTTTGAGGACAGTTTTTTGCGATTATCTTGAAAACCGTATACTTATGGCAAAAAAGTCCTAAGTAAAATTGAAGAACACAAGATTCACTACAAAATAACATTTATACTTTTTTGTCATAGACCAAACGGTTTTCCTACAATTTGGCCAAATGGCGGTACGATTGTCAAGCATTATTTAATATACTGTCTCGTAGATCGTTTAGTACGCTACCGACAGTAGTATTGTTCTGAGTAATATGATACATAAAAATAATACGTTTTTAAAGCTCTGGAACTGTTCGCTCCATGGTTCTTTTCTCTGGATAGAATAAAATATGCCAGATGGGTAAGTGTTCATATTCGCAACATGAAACTGCTTCATAAATCCAATCCTAAGGTTGCTGAAGCTTTGAATTGGACAAATTCACTGTACAAAAGGGTAATCAAAGTTTTTCGTCAATGGCGATTGTTCAGGCACACGAACAGAACAATAATATTGTTAAAAGTGATGGCGGGGCAATATGTTTAACGGAAAATACTAACGCTCTGAGACGGTGGATGCTTGGGGAACCAGAACTTTTACGAGTTATTAACGAGTTTGAGCTGGAAGAAAACAAATATACTAAACATACCCATCATGAAGCATCTGCCACTGCTCAAAACAGATTTAGAGTACATATCACTAATGCTGACAAAGTATTTGACGAACTTGGTAACCTTTTCAGCAGCGAATGTAACGAACTAGTCTCACTTGTATCTAAAGTTATGGCAGCTAAAGAATTCATACACAAAACTTAATGTTGAGAACAAGGGGAAACAGGATTATCAACGATTTATGGAAGACCGACTCATCGACCAGAAACAAACAGTTTCTGATGTAATTCGCAAAAACAAATTTCTTCTGTTTGATTTCAAACCACCAAAAGCGACCAAAAATTATAGCAAGTTAAAAGTCATCAAGAATGATGTGCAACTATTTGGTAGGCTGTACATTGCATGCCAGAATAGGAGTGGAGATTTTAATACATTTTGCAGTCATGAAAACCAACCACCCGCCGTCACTATCCGATAATGGACACATAAGACACTGTACAAAATCGGATCTGATTCCTTGTTTGATGGAGAAAGTAGAAACTGTAACCAAATCACCTGTTTCTAGTGCCGGAATATTTGATGATCCTGTTATAGTACAAATGTTGAAACCTGGTATTTCTAAGACATTTCAAGATTACTTCAACAATGTATTCCTTCCATATGTTTACCGACAACTTGACGTTATTGAAAGAATTTACATTATTTGGGATATTTACCAATCCAACAGCATTAAAGCACATACACGACAAGTACGTGAGGTTGGTAGCAGATATCACTCACCCCTTCAACCTCTCTTCCCATGCAATGGCAGACATGCCTCAGAGTGGATGAGAATAAAGAAGAGCTCTTCTCCTTTCTTAGCACAGAGTTATTAAAAACCAAAACGGACAAAGAATTGGTTGTTACAGCAGGGAGGCTGTCTCATTCTACTGCTGATAGTCGTGACGTAACCTGAATTTCTCCTTGTTCGCATGAAGAAGCTGACGTTAGAATTATACTCCACGTGTATGATACAGTTCGGGAAGGTCATGAATCTATCAAGATTCGAACTATGGGTACTGATGTTTTGGTACTAGCAGTAGCTGCAATCTATCAATTGAATCTAAAATACTTATGGATTGTATTTGGAACAAGTAAAAACTATTCTTACCTACCTGCACATGAAATTGCTAAAGGAATTGGTCCCAGGAAATCGCTTTCGTTACCACTGTTTCACGCTCTAACAGAATGTGACACTACCTCGTAATTTCTTGGCAAAGGCAAACGAACAGCTTGGGGAATTTGGAATTTGAACAACCTAACCGAAGCTTTACTACAAATACGAAACCTGAAGTGGATTATTGAACGTTTCGTGATACTATTGTATGACAAATCAGGCACTACATGTGATATAGTTGAGTCAAGGAAACATCTTTTCAATAGAAAGCAAAGACCGCTTCAATCACTACCGCCGACAAAAGAAGCTCATGGTCAGCACGTAAAGCGTGCAGTTTTCCAGGGAGCTGTTATATGGGGACAATGTTTGATTTCAAACCCATATCATCCAGATTCTGATTCTAGGGGGTGGCAACTGGAAGATGGAATTTACCAGCCTCTTTGGACCACATCTCCAGAAGCTACTTCAGCGTGTCAGGAGCTAGTTTCTTGTAAATTTCGAGTTATATGTAGTAAAAAATTTTCATGCGCTCGTGCAGAGTTAAAATTTACGGTACTGTGTTTATGTGATGGAGACTGGTGTGAAACCGACAGCGACTGAGAATTTAAACTTTTAGGCATTCCTTTCATTGCTATTTTAGTAAAAAAATTAGAAAAGTAGAAATATTTAGTTAAAATATAGCTTAAAAAATGTATTTAGGTATTTTTTATTAAAAATAAAATTATATTACAGCTATAAATATATTATTTCCCCGCCACTGAGAAAACTAATGGAGTCACAAAAATCATTCCACGATTTTTGTAGAAAATTTAAGTTTACTTTAATTTGTGTAATAACAAAAATATTAGTACAATTCACCGTTTTCGAGATAATGTCGATTTCTGACGATTTTGAGGTTATAACGGGTGAACCAACTTTTTTTTTTAGTGGCACTATATCCCATTTTGTTCGTCTCACAAAACTGTCTATGCTCACCCAATTTCAGGTTAGTATCACAATCTGAACGATTCTTAAGAAAATTCGAATTAAGCAACTCCACTATAATGTCTCCTTTATGATGCACGTAGCTTTCCCGGGTCTAACCGCGTTAATTTTAGGGTAAATTGGTACCTGGTATTTGTCGAACACTTCGGCTCGCTGGAATGACGCCGTTGATGTTGTGGAGCTACTATGGGCCCCCTTGTGATGAAACCTCTCGCAGACGGTCGTACAAAGCTGCTCTACACCCTGGAATGCTGACCTCGTAGCTCCGATGAACCCTTTGGTTCGCAGACTTCAAAATCTTCAGCTGGCTCGTTGGCGAAGGTCTCGGAAGGGCCCCCTCGTGGTTTTTCTATTTTTTTTGTGTCGGTATTTGTTGCAAATAATACCACACAAACTAGGAAATGCACTGAGTAAAACTGTATACTTTTTTTGTTGATATAAGCTTATTATATAAAATGCAATTTTAAAGAGGAGCACAATTTACAGCATCAATCTAATAATTCATTTGTACTCTCTAAAAATCCGTTATAACAAATGCTAACTATAACTAAACTAAACGAATATTAACCAAAGTCAATTACAGTACTTTTTAACATAAAATTGTTTACAAATAAATATCTCTACAAAATTCCTAAAACTAAAATTCATGTCTGTTCATTTTAATTATTAATGTATCTTTGCGCCAATTGCACATTTTATTAATCACTTAATTTGTCTAACACGCGTGATTGTATTGATCAGTTTTAAGAGTTTACTTCCTTTTCACATTTGTTTCATATCCTCCTGTGTCCTTTTCACTTGCCAAATTTTACATGTCTGCTTTTACCCGCTAATTCTGGCATTACAGCTTAATTTTACAATTGCCAATTCCTTTCTTATAATTTGCTCTTTGCAACATATGATAATATAATTCTGGCTTCCTGTACCTTATTTAAGCTTGTTCATAAAAGTTTCCTGCTTATTTATTTGAATTCTACGCTACAATACCATACACTTAGCTAACCTTTCTGTGACAAATCAATTCTATCGGTTCGGCTTTAATTCTGCACAAACCTATTTAATTAATTTTTAAATGTCGATTTCAACCTGTGACAACAAGTCTTGTCCCTTGCGTTCCTTATTCAAATCTTTTCTTTTAATACAATCATCTCTTTCTCATTTGTTGTTTTAAACTTCTTTGTCAGATTCCCATTCACATTAATTTGACTATACGTGTTTTCCAGGGTCATATTTATCAGTCTTACTATTTTCTCTGGATATTTCATTTCCTTCAATGTTTCGATTACTTTCTCCCTCTTGATTTTATCATATGCCTGATGAAAATCTATGAATACGACTTAGATAACATATTTTGTTTTAATTATAATGAGAAATTCCATTGCAATTTTGTACAACACCTAATTACCCACCAGCCATTCTTATTATCGACGGAATTGATTCGCTTTTCTTAAGTACAACTTGTGTTTTAAAAGAAAGATATAAATTTAACAGTAGATATATCTTTTTAAATTTTACATAAAAACAAGAGCGAATGCATTCACATAATAATGAAACATGTTCTTAGTCTTATGTTCCCATTCCTCCCGTACCGCTGGCGCTGCTGCAACTGAGCGCTTTCGAAGTTACGTACTTTTAACTCGGAGTGTACGCTTACCCCTACACTGTATCGTATTGCTGCGCGAAGTGAAACTTTTTCTAAGGTTACGATGCGGGAGATGTATTTATATTCATTGCAATTTGTAATTGTACCATTATCTAATCGCAAATCGTCAGCTAGTCCTCCTACTACTAAATATTTGTTTTTTTTCCATATTAATTTGTAAATCCCACTGTTTGTATTCGTCTATTAATTTACGCAGCATATAGTTGATGTCATCAGAATCTTCAGCAATCAAGACCTGATCGTCAGTAAACAGTAGGTTAGTCAAACAATGTTCATCCATCTGTATCCCCATACCACCACACTTCTTTGTCCAGTTTTAACGTCTCGTTTAAATATAGTTTAAACAGTATTGGTGATAAACTACATCCTTGCCGTAATCCTTCGGTGGTCTTAAAGCGGCGAGATAATTGTCGTCCCATCTTAACTATACTTTCGTTGTTTTCGTACTTATATTCTTTTTATAGCATTACTATAGGTTGCTGAGACTTTTGTTTTCTAGGATTTTGAAAAATTGCATTATTGGGACGCTGTCATACGCTTTTTTAAGGTTTATAAACAGAAGATGAGTTTCTCTTCCACGTGCCATTTTTTTCTCAGTAATTTGCTTTAAGATAAATACATTGTCGACACATGATCTTTCCGATCTAAAACCGCTCTGTTCTTCAGAAATATGTATCTCAGTTTCAATTATTTTGGTTAATATTCGTCCGTACAGTCGTCCAATTGAGGATGTTACGGTAATCTCTCTGTAATTTGCACAGTCGGTTTTTCTCCTTTCTTTTAAATTGAGGTAATTAATCCCTCCTTCCATTCTGTTGGAATTTCGTCAGTATTAAAAAGACATGCATTAAATGTATCGGCAAGTATTTATTATATAATTATTTAAATTATCGTACGGGAATCGTTCAGTGTTCAGATAAGCTCGGAAATTTGCAAGAATAATTTTGTCAAAATGGCTATTGTCCTTACGGACTAGTCCCGAACGGTCCATTTGAAATCCTACGATGACGTATCTGGGGTCTGCAATTTGGTGCTTGTTGCAATAGCGTGATAATGTTGAGTCACGGCATTAACACCTGGTATGATATGAAATTGCCAGCTGCGGATTGCTACTTGCGTGTCAATACTTTTATCGATGGTTAGTGACAATTCTTGGGCGAGACCTGCAGTAATATGAGAAACCTTCCAATACAGCTTGTCAATCGTAACTTTAGGCGGCTCCCCTGCGGTACCTCTGAATACAGCGTCGTTATCGGTATTGCTGCGAATTAATAAAAATTCTTATCTGATGTTAAGTATGACTCTTCCATAATCTTTGGCAAAACCTAACAACATCCTCAGTGATAGACAGGCACTAAAGTTACTCTGTGCACCGAAAAAAGAAGTATTGGGAGCGTTGAACCAGCCAGCATTTTGAAGCTTTTCACCGTCATCAGAACTATAGGACACAAATCCCTTTCAAGTAGATGTAATACGAAGTTTGGTGACACCATTGATTTCGTATGGAATTTCACTAAACAAGAGAGCTAACCCATTGTTAAGAAACTTAGCTGTCGTAACTTCACCGTTTTCCTTCCTTAATTTTTCCTCTATGGAATTGGAATTCTAATTTCATCATTGTAGTCAAAACGGTTTGTATACTGTTGATGTGTGTACAACTGATTGCTAACGATGAAGTTGACGACGAGGACTCATTCCCCAATATTTAGAATTTATGGTGGCAACAACTGGACAAACACGAATTGTATTAATTTGTATCTTATTCCAATTGCAGGCAATTGATTAGGAATTTCGTGCTTATCAGCAGCAATAGTCGTTGATACATAGAAAATTGTCTTTCGCTTTCTGTACTATTGACGATGTTGCTGTTAAGTTGCATAATTGATTATTAGACACAATTAAATTTTGTTTGTGAGCCAATGATAAATAAGAACTCTTCAACAATTTATTAGAGCAATGGTTTTGAGTGTACTAGTAAAAACGATGTTTTTAAAATAGGACACTTTCTTGTTGCTTTTTTGCTGACACTATTTCTTTCACACCATATTAGACACTCTGGGTTATATTGACATTCAAATTTATAGCAAAGCATGCCATAATAGTTATTTACTACATTAGGCCGATAGCTAAGCATTTATGGACGAGCTAGTACATCACGGTCGAGCCAGTCAGAGCGAGACATGTGAACCAGCAAGGCTATACAGGCAAATGCTGACTGTGTGTCGTATAACATTATTTTGTATACAGAACAAGAACCACTTTGATTATTAAATAATTATCCCAAATTATTTGCTTTCAAAATGCTGTGATTCGTCTTGTACATTTGGCAGTACTGAAGTGTATTTTGAATTTTGCATAACCTGACAATGCCACCAACAATACATTTCAGTACTGCTAAATGCATTACACGAATCACAGGCGTCGTAAAGTGCTACCGGCATAAGCCATACAATTGTACCTACCGGACTCATTGCTCAGCTGGTAGGTAGGTGCTACTAAAGCAGTATACAAAAATATACTATTAAAACATGTCACCAATGGTAACGTATAAAAGATGTAATTCCCATGCAAATATTAAGAAAGCATTAAATAGTCACTTTTGATACTAGGAACTGTGCAAAAAGTTGTCATCTTCACACTATTGTAGAAAAAATTACTACAAATGGAGCCTTGTGGCAGCAAAATCTTCAATTCTCCCTTAACTTCTTTATTAGTTAAAATATTTACAATTGCTATCAACCTAATTACAAGAAACAGATACAAATTCATATTTATCATTAGTCATCGCATATTAATAATTTTTCTGTATTAATTTGTATCCACCAATCCAGTGGTATCAGAGATTTTCTTCTGAATAAGACTTAAATTACTTTTGTCGGTTGATTTATATTCACCAGCAGAGCAACTGCATGTTCTTTCTCCTGTATGATACCTCATGTGTCTAATTAAATAACTTCTTTTTGTAGTTTTGCGTTTACAAACAAAGCAACTGTATAGTTTTTCTCCTGTATGGGACCTCATATGTTCATCCAAGTGATATTTTTGGCTGCTATGTATTCACAAACAAAGCAACTGTATGGCTTTTCTCCTGTATGCAATCTCATATGTCTAACTAAATCATGTTTAAGTGATGCTTTGTATTCACAAACAGAACAATTATATGGTTTTTCACCTGTATGCGATCTCATATATCTAACTACATCATGTTTCTGTGATGCTTTGTGATCAGAAACAGAGCAACTATATGGCTCTTCTCCCGTATGAGACCTCATATGTCTAACTAATGAACGTTTTTCTGTTGATTGATATTGACAAATAGAGGACCCATACGGTTTTTCTCCTATATGATATTTCATATGTACAACTAAATTATATTTTTGTATGGCTTTGTATTTACAGACAGAGCAACTATATGGTTTTTCTCCCGTATGAGACCTCATATGTCTAATTAAAAAACTTTTTTCTGATGCTTTGTATTCACAAATAGAGCACCCATACGGTTTTTTCCTGTGTGAGACCTTGTATGTCTAACTAAAGAGCGTTTTTCTGTTGCTTGGTATTCACAAACAGAGCAACTAAATGGTTTTTCTCCTGTATGTGAATTTATATGTGCAACTAAATTATGTTCTTGCGTTGCTTTGTATTTGCAAAGAGTGCATTTGTATGGTTTTTCTCCTGTATGAGACCTCATGTGTTTAACTAAATCACTTTTCTGTGTTGCTTTGAATACACAGACAGTACAGTTGTATGGTTTTTCTCCTGTATGAGACCTCACATGTCTAACTAAAGAGCTTCATCTTTTTGTTGTTTTGTATTCACAGACAGAGCAAATATATGGTTTTTCTCCTGTATGAGACTGCACATGTTTAGCAAAATCACATTTCTGTGTTGCTTTGTATTCACAAATAGAATAACTGTATGTTTTTTCTCCAGTGTGCAATTTTATACAGGGTTTTCAAAGTTAAGTCGGCACTATTGCTAACTTCGTTATTATTGGAGCTACAAAGTCACTTAAATAGGCAAACTAGTAGTATTTTTTTCGCCAATTACGATGGTGAAAACGGAATCAAAATCGAACAACGCGTTTGCGAGTTATATCAAAAAGTTAAATTTTTTCAGATGGGACACTCAGTATACAATATTCACAATCGATAGGAAATTGAATTCTGAACAAAAAGTGTCCGATGTCCTTTTATCCTAATGTCAAAAATGATAAAGGTATTGATGATTTTTCAAATTCGCCAAGGTGGCTGTGTTAGTGGCAATTTTGCCTTATCATAAAATAGAAATTAAAAAGAATATCCATGGAGTGAAACAATATCGTTTATTTCAAATTATTCTATAAACTTATAAAAACAAAATTCAAATTAGATGCTCAAAAACATCACCCTCTTGCTCTAAGCATTCTTGAGCCCGCTTGTAAACGCTTCTAGTGGCCCTGGCAATGACATAACTCGCGAACGCGATGTTCGATTTTGATTCCGTTTTCACCATCGTAATTGGCAAAAAAAAACTACTAGTTTGCCTATTTAACTGACTATGTAGCTCGAATAATAACGAAGTTAGCAATAGTGCCGACTTAACTTTGAAAACCCTGTATGTTTAACTAACGCATCTTTTCGTTTTGCTGTATATTCTGTAAGGTTTCTCTCCTCTACAAGTTTGCATATCAGTTTGGTCAAATGTTGTGTTTTCAGAGTCTTCATGTTTTATTGTAGGATTCTCTTGTTTAATACTCATATCTGTAGAAATACCAGTGTTATCAATACTTTCGATGTTTTCTTGCTTTATACATAATTTGTCAAAATTTTCATTGTTATCCATGTTTTCTGGTATAAAAGATGCACTTCCCGCAGAACTACAAGACTTATTGTCCGCAGTTTTTTGTTTAATGTTCATTATGTTTGCTTAAATTTTTGTTAATGTGTCAGCAGCCAAAAGAAGTTGAACATCTGTAATCCTACAACAAAAGTAATTGTCATCAACCCATTAAGAATGTAGCAATACAGCAGCATTGTGCACGTAGCGTAATTATGCCCAAACAAATTATTAACATTATCTATAAAACACAGCTGAGCAGAGAACAGCGTACATCCTCATTAACCTGTGGCGCCCACTTGATATTCTTTCATGTAACAGTAAATTTTCCGAGTACCCAAAAATTACAACAAAAATGAGTGAAATATCAAACATATGCAATTCTAATCAAAGTAGTCTGATGCCAGATAGAGGTGAATGCTTAAATTTGCAGAAGCTTAAATTTCTATATTGTTAACTTCAGAGGCTTTCACGGCCATCGTCATTATCCCGAAAGACGTTTGTTACTTATATTAAGTTAAGTTTAAAAATCAGCATATCTATTTTTAGATGGCCATGCGCTTTAGGTCACCCTTTTAATTTTTTTTGTGAGTTAAAATATTTTATATAATTTGATTTTGATGCATCAATAAAGCACAAAGCCAGCTTAAGAATGCTATACACGTAGCGAGTATCAGCAAGAAACAGCAGTGGAGTTGAACATGGAACTTTGGTTTTAATCTGAGGTATACTCAAAAATCGAAAAAATGCAAACAAAACTAATGACAGAACATAAGAAAAGAGAATGAATCAACAGTGTAAGTAGTACAAGCTGCTTCAACGGCTTCTTTCAAAGTAAAAAAGGAGAAGAGACCGAAGAAGAAAAGCAAGGGATCGCAATATTTCAACAAGTATGGGAATGCCATCAACGAAACCACAAAAAGAAGTTAGAGGTAGCATCTAAAAAAGGTAAGCAAGAGATATTAAACATATACACCATAGCTGGACTGCATTCAGAAAATTAAAGCACGTTTTAAATATGAAAATGTCATCGACATTTATATCAAAGATATACAATGAATACATACTTACAGTACGGTGCAGAGACTTGGCTGTTGAACAGAAAAACCATAAACAGGCTACAAGTATACCAGAGGTCCATGAAATTACTAGGCGTCACCCTTGCAGTCCGTAAAACAAATGTATGGATAAGTCAAAGAACACAAGTTACCTATATAAAGAGAAGAATAGCTACCATCAAATGGAATTGGGCAGGCCACGTAGCTAGACACCCTGACAACTGGAGCGGCACTTGTACAACATGGAGACCGTGGGGTGAAAGACGAAGCGTTGGAAGACCACAACAACATTGGTGTGATGACCTAAAAAGAACAGCTAGTCTAAACTGGTACGAAACGACGCAGAATAGACACTTGGAATAATATGAGGGAGGCCTATATCAATCTAAAAAAAAATGGCTAACAAAAAGAGACTCCATAAGCTAGTAGAAACAATAACGCATTTAAACATGAAATAGGGCAAATAATAAAAGATGAAATAACGCAGAATCAAGAAGAAATATAGATTAGGAGTTAAGACAAGAAATTTATAAAAGAAAAGTTGCCTGGGAGAAAGAAAAAGCAGACCTAAAATTAAGAATAGAACAACTAGAAGATGAAAAAGAACAGGAGAAGGCCAGAAGAGAGCAGAATGTAATTATAAAAGAAAAAAACAAAAGATAATAAGAAAGTAGTTCATGGTTTTCGAGCTATAATATCACACATCGATCAAATAAAGGTGTCACTTTTGAAGTTGGGCTATTTGAAATACCGATAAAGATTAAATTTGTAAAAATTAGATCCAATAAATGGCCGCCTTTGTATGCCTATTTTCGCCTGATCGAAATTTTAATTCATTCAAATCGTTAGAACGGTTTCTAAACACATTTGACTTGAGGCAACCCTATATAAAGCAACCCGGCACGCTTACATCTGGAGAAAATTCTGGATAATTCACGTCTCCATCTCCATTCTACGATACTCTCTATCTGCTCCATCTTATTGGAACCACATAGCTTCAGGAAGCTGTAGCTAATTCATAGCGTCCATCAAAAATCTTTGTAACCTTTCTGTATATTATTCGGAAGTTATTGTAACCGCGTTTTCAATTGCATCTTCAAAGAAATAAAGTCACAGAATGCTCAAGCTATAACTTTTGTGAATGCTGTGATTGTCAAAAAACAAAAATTCTGTTTTAATAAAAAATGTTGATTTTGCTTATTACTTTCTCCATTTAATTGAAACTGAGCGCCGCACATACTACCACCACTCTTATCACCCTTGACTAACCTAGCTTGCGCTACTTTTTCTTCATTTACGTCGTATGATATCACGAGTTCTAAATATAAAAATTCATGTACTCTGTTCTAACATTTGTTAAAGTATTTCCGGCGATTTTAGGTGGCATTTATTTATGCCGGAGTTACAAATTTCAATATAAAAAGTTCCCCACCGGAACGGTTACGGAACCTTGAACATGTGTGGTATTAGATTAAGTTTGACGGCTAGTCTACAGTCGAAATTTTCAGAAATACAAATGCGCGGGGCTTGGAAAGCCAGGTGCACGTCTAGACGGGTATTTTAGGCGATGAGAGCGGCACAGCTTAGCGAGTATAAAAGGAGATGGCTAAACGCGAAGTCATGGACAGGTAAGGAATGTGTCTAGTTTTGGACGGGACTAGGCGCGCAGAGCTTGAAGAGTAAAGACGTGTTTTGCGGACACGGCGCCTCAAAGCGCTCGAGGCGAGCCCTAGGCTAATTTGTGCAAGCTTCTATCGCATACCGATGGCAGTGCCGTACTCGCGCCGTTCTATAGTGACTTGGGTGCTGTGTTGGAAGGCAAGCAGACGTTTTTCAGAGAGTACAAACCTAGAACCCCGCTCGGAAGCTATGGTGCCGGAAAATTGTTGTTGTCGATGTTGTAATTGGCAATTAGCCATTTCTTTGGATCGTAGTCCGGATGTAAAATACGCCGCACTTCAGTTTCCTTTAATTATTACAACGGATGTACGTGTTTCTTCGCTTCAGCGAATTTAAACACCCTAATACCCTAGTGGAGTGTCTTATAGAAAACGATGATGAAGTGCAACCCCGCTTAAAACGCTTTAAACCTTCTGACGTAATTGACAGATTTGATTAACGTCTTAGGGCAGTGTATGTTAATTGTAATTAGTACTGTTAAACTACTTTAATGTCTAATATAGGTGATCATCACTGGATGATCAACCTTCATGTCTATTTATTTATTTATTTGTTTAATCTGCTGTCAACAGTGCTGAAGCATTAAAATTAGGCTACAGTGTAAATTACTACAAGCATAACAAAAAAGAATAAGACGTCACATAGTTGCATAAACTAAATTTTGATATTTTGATTTAAATATATTCGTACCTAATATACTCCTGCATTTGAACAATTTAAGAAAGTAATGTGAATATTCGTAGAAATGTAAAAAATAAAGTACCATACCGAATTGATAAAAACTTAAAAAGTAAATAAAAACTTAAAAATTAAAAATTAAAACAATTTCTATTTCTAATTAGTGGGGTAACCCTACAATGTTGCGCTGGTGGACCGCGAAAATACAATCATGCTTAAATGTTTTTATGTTTCCATTGAAGATGTAAATTTCTTGGAACAGTAAGTTAGCTATACTGCAAGTTACATAGAAAGGTGAGTGGCGTAGGATATTGGTGCTTGGTTTATTGAAGTACTCTAGGTACAGGAAAATTTAGTTGCATTAGAATTGTGGAGCAACAATCAATCTTGAAATGTACTACTCGATGAAAAAATATTCAAGATGAAATATAACGATGCGTTTCTAAAGACTGCAGTTTATATTCGTCAAGTAACTGAGCATATGAAGGTGATATTAAAGGGTATATACCCATTGATTTGTAGTACAAAAACCGTATGAAACCTCTATCACGTCTATTAAACCATCTACTGAATGTCAGTTCTTGATATCTTGTAGTGTCAATAAATGAAAAAAAAAGTAAAGATTAAGCAAAAAATTACCATACAAGCATGACAGAATATGGGATATAAATAAATTACTTATAAAGGAAAAATCAATAGAGTACCTAGAGCAAGTGAATGAAGAAATAAAACAAAAAATTTGTAATAAAAGCAATGTCATTTTGCAATGGAATTGTACATATAAAGGAATATGTAGGGCTGCGGAAAAAACCATAAAATCCAAAACATTAAGCTAAAAATCTAAAATCTGGTACGACATGGAATGTAGTGAGCTGACGTGCATGAAAAGGGAGGCTAGAATAAAATGGTTGAGAAGGAGATCTGATGAAAACAGGCAAACCTACAACAAAAGCAAAACAGAAGCCGATAAACTGTTTAAATTAAAATAGACAGTGGGTAGATCAGAAAATGGAGGATCTCGAAAGTAAGATGAAAATGAATAACAATCGGGAAGTTTATAGAAATACAAGACAACATAATTAAATCCAGAGGAATGCAAAACAAACAAGGACAATTAACAACAAGACGAAGATTGAATTGTGGAAATATGAAAAAGAAATTAATAACCCCTGATATCATTAAAGTGAAGAGTAAAAGTTAGATATGAGGGGCAGAGTAAGGAGTGAGAATGACGATGTAAAAACAAGGTATAAAGAGGTGAAAAATGTTATAAACGATATCAAAACATTACAGCTCCTGGAACAAACAAGATCTGCAGTGAGATTCTAAAATTGAGGGGCTATCAATTAAACTAGCGTATATTAGAGCTCATCTCAGAAATTTGAAAAACTGAGATGCCTCAACAATGGAGACGCGGGGAGATTAGGCCGATATTTAACAAAGGGATTAAAGAGAAATGCTCCAGCTACAGAAAAATTACATTGCTGAATACGGCATATAAAGTATTTTCAGGACTACTACAATGAAAGATCAGTACTTTCATGGAAGCAGCAATTGGCAAGTACCAAAATTATGTCCAAATAAATAATGACAGACTCGATACAAACACTGAAACAAATATTGGAGCAAAGCTTGCATATACTATTTATGAATTTTAAAACTGCTTTCGATACTGTCAACAGAAGTGTTTTGCTAGATAATATAGACAGAATTAAACTACCAACAAGACTGAGAAAATTAACCCAAATGATATTGGAGAATTTAGAAGCCAGGGTTAACGTGCCAGAAAGAGTAACTGACATCTTTAGAGTAAATAAAGAGGTACATGAAGGTGATGCTTTATCGACACCATTATTCAATATAATAACGAAAAATAAAGTAAGAAAGTAAATCCTAACAACACAATCATAACTAATGCATCACAAGTGCTGGCATACGCTAATAATCCCACTATAATAGCAAGAGGCTGAAAAACCATGGTAAAGATATTGGAAATAAAGCATATGTGTTATCAAAGAAGGGAGGATAGAAACTAAGATATAAAACAGCTTAGAACACAAACACATAAATTCGTAAACGTATCAACATTAAAGTATGTGGATACTTATATCAATAATAAGAATAACAGATCCGATAACATAAGACAAGGAATTATAGCACGCTATAATTATTAATCAATAAAAACAACCAATAACACAAATAAAAATCTATAAAGCAATAATATAATCTGCAGTCTTCTATGCTGCAGAAACAATGAACTGAACTGAGAAAGAAGATTAACTCAGAATATTCGAGAGAAAAATAATGAGAACTATATTGGGATTCACGAAAATAGTGGAAAATGAGTTTAAGACTGATAAATTTTTAAATTTTGCATGAAATCCAAGGAGAGGATACAATAAAATTTATAAAGAACCAACAATTACGATATTATATGGACAAATCACACAAGTGGGGGAGGACAAGAAGATCCTTCCTTGGAACGGAGACTTAGCGGAAGAATAAGAAAGAGATAAAAAGATGGAAGACAAAAAAAATGTAAATAATGTAAATACACGACTGGATAACCAAAATTATGGACGGAACAACGGTGTAGCTGCTGCCGAAGTACATGACAAACTGTAGACAATCATTGGGATAGAGAGTAATCCATTCTACATAATGGATTTAAAGAGCCTTTATTTGAGCGGCTACAACTCTACATGGAATAGGACGTCTATACAGGGTGTAAGCATTCATGTGTAAAAAAAGTGTATTACTTACTATATACTATTTGTGAGACAGGAAATCGCTAAGAGAGGAAAACCATCCACAGACGGTCAGTAACTGATAAGTTTAAACAAATACGGTTCAATGTTCAAAAAGTATAATTTACAACACAACCAGCTACAGCTTAAGGTTTACACACTAGTGAAGTTAGTTAACAGGAAGTAGTACATTAAACAACAGAAAAAGTGGGAGGTATTACCAACTTATCAAAAAACTAAACATAATAAAACAATAATTTGAATGTAACTTATGTAACTTTAATACTTCCTCCCAAAATATTGTTCATATGATATTAAACCTAGCATCTCACGGATCTTCTCAAATCTCACGCGCTGTAAGGGTTTGGTAAAAATGTCTGCCACTTGATTTACCCCATCTACATGCTGCACGTCAATTTCTCCTTCATTATATTTTTCTCGCACAAAATGGAACTTTATTTCGATGTGTTTAGATCTCTTGTGGAACGCTGGGTTTTTCACTAGTTTGAGGGCACTCGCATTGTCCATTTGAAGTGCTGGAATCAGTTGTAGCTCACTTACGTTACTAAGCAAACGTTTCAGCCACACAACTTCCTTGGCGCCTTCACTGGCTGCGATATACTCGGCTTCTGTGGTTGAAAGAACAACACTTCTCTGTTTTTGACTCATCCAGCTGACAGCTGCACCAGAATATTTGCAGACAACGCCAGTTCTTGAGCGTCTTGTATTTACATCCCCTGCGTAGTCTGCATCACTGTACGCTTCCAATTCGCCTATCTTATGGTTGGGTTGGAAAAACAACCCAAAATCTGGTGTACCTTTTAAATATCGGAAGATGCGCTTGACTGCTTGCCAACTTGAAGCCTTGGGATGTGCCAGAGATTCTGACACCAAGCTGACAGCAAATGTGATGTCCGGCCTTGTTGCTACCGACAAATACATTAGGCTGCCCACTGCTTCTCGGAATGGCACTTCCGTACCAAGATCAGGATCTGCTTCGTCCTGCTGCACATATCCATCACAAGGAGTAGTCACAGCATGGGAATCGGCCATGTTGAAGCGTTCTAGGATCCTCCGAATGTATGCCTGTTGACCTATAAAAATATTGCCATTAGGGGATTTCAAAAGTTGTATGCCTAGAAAACAATCTAGTGCATTCGTGGTAATTTTAAAATCTGTTTTTAATTCACTTATAAAATGTTCTATTTCGATACTGTTATTTCCCGTTACCAGTCCATCGTCAACATAAACTGCCACTATAATTTTGTTTTTACAGGTTTTTCTAACGAACAAACACGGATCAGCATCACTTTGCATAAAGTTCTGCTTCTTGATCATAAAATTAACCAGACGCTTGTTCCAGCATCGAGGTGCTTGCTTCAGCCCATACAAACTTTTATTCAGCTTGCAAACTCGCCCAGATCCATCATCGAAGCCCTCGGGTTGCTTCATGAATACTTGTTCTTCCAGATCCCCATATAAAAATGCTGTCTTCACGTCAAACTGCACCAGACCAAGTTTTTCAGATGCTGCCACACTCAGTACCGTTCTCACTGTGTCAAAACGTGCCACTGGACTGAACGTTTCCTCGTAATCTATACCATGCGTTTGTGCGTAACCTTTTGCTACCAGTCTTGCCTTGAACCGCTCCAATGATCCATCGGGTTTTATCTTCACCCGCAACACCCAACGGTTTCCTATTAATTTTTGACCCTGTGGCAAGTCCACCAAGTCCCACGTGTTGTTTTCTTCCAGCGAAGCCAACTCTTCGTGCATTGCACTCGTCCAATTCTGCTTCTCGTCTGAATGCATTGCCTCAGCATACGTCAGGATCGGGAGGTGTTCTGCAAACATCACATAGTCCTTCAAATAAACCGGCTTCTTTGTGGTTCGTTTGGAAAGCAATGTCGCAGCTTCCTCACCACCTTCCGCCACATTTTCTGCTGCAACAGGTTCGACTGATGCCTCCGGCTCTTCTGCTTCTTCAAAAGCTTCCTCCAGAACATGCTCATCCTCTCGAATCTGTTGCTGCTGCTTTTTATGAATTTCTTCGCTGCTGGAAATTACAATCTGCATTTGTGTAGCTTCAACTTCTTTTTCTTGCCGCATGTCAGGTGAAACTAGTGGGGATTTCTTACCTATAACGTTTTCTGGTTTAAAAACCACATCGTGACTGGTCACGACTTTATTCTTTTGGTTTATCCATATTCTGAACCCGTCTTTTTCCCCACAGTACCCCACAAAATGACCCGCAACACTTTTCATGTCCCATTTCTGCCGATGTTGCTTTGGCAGGTGAACAAAACACTCGGTTCCAAAAATTTTAAAGTGATTCGGTTTCACAGCTTCTTTCTTATACCATAATTCATACGGTGTCTTGTTGTCCTCAGGAGTGGGCCCCGTTCGGTTCAGGATATATGCAGCAGTATTTACAGCCTCAGCCCAAAGTTTAATTGGCAAGTTCTTTGTATGAATCATAGATCGAGCGCTTTCAACAAGCGTTCGATTTTCCCTTTCTGCAGCCCCGTTCTGCTCTGGCGTGTACGGCATTGTTGTTCGCAGATTAATGCCCTTGGAATTTAAAAACACTTTTACACTGGTGTTATTAAATTCTGTCCCTCCATCACACACAAGTTCTTTCGCGATGTGTCCTGCTGTCGAAAGTTCATTAATAAAGGTTTTTACGCATTCCGGCACTTCCGATTTTTGTTTTAGAAAAAACACCCGTCTAAATTTGGTGTATTCGTCCTTGAAGCACAAAAAATATCTCGCACCGCCAATCGAACATTGCTGCATTGGGCCGCAAACATCTGCGTGAGTGCGTTCGCCAGCCACTGTTGCTCGATCCTTGCGTAGTCCGAAGTGCGTTCGGTGTTGCTTACCAAGGGCGCAACCATCGCAGAACTCTTCGTCAACTTCGACTGAAATTCCATGCTTTTCTAAACACTTCTTCACGTGGCGTTTGTTTTGATGCGCCAACCGTTCGTGCCACAATTGCAGTGTGTTTGTTTTTGCTGCAACAAAAACTTCCTGTAGAATACCAGGCCCGCTTACACGCATATTTAATTCGTACAACCCCTTAGAAGTCTTTTTACCAGTTAACCGCACTTCACCGTTCTTCAGAAATTCGCAAGCTTTTCCTGTGGCTCGGAACTCGAATCCCTTGTTGACGGTTTGACCAATCGAAAACAGATTTCTGCCAATATTGGGTACATACCACACATCCTGAAGATAGTTGCGTTTCCAACTGCCGTTTACTTTCATTTCTACATTTACAGTACCTTGACCATTCGCGTAGATAATTTCAGAATTTCCCACCTGAATCTGCTGTGGTGTTTGAAATTCTTCAAAACTTGAAAAATAATCCTTCCTTGATGTCATGTGCGCTGTTGCACCAGAATCCGCCAACCACGCATCCGATTCTTTTGCGCCCCCTACAGCCCTGCTTACAAATGCGTCGCCAGCTGGTTTAAAATGCCTGCTTCTTGAATTGGTGGCGCCCTCTGGCGGCTTCGTATTGCACTGTTTTGCAAAATGGCCGTATTTCCTGCATTTGAAACATTTCGGCCCTTTCTTGTGTTTTTCATCTTTCTTACCGGATTTCGCCACCAGGGCTGTCGAACTACCTCCTTTTTCAGGCAACCGCATTTCTATGAGGCGAAGTCGTTCTGTTAATTTATTTACGGTTCTCTCATCCAGTGGAACCGACTCCCAAACGCTCTTAAATTCAAAATACTCACGGGACAGCGTTGACATAATACGGCTCATTAGCAAAAGATCTGGTAGCTGTGTTTGGACTAGTTTCTTCAGCTCGTCGTTTAGTTCACTGAAGTTCCTCTGAAGGCGGGATATATGAGTTGTGATGTCCTCCGTTGGATCCTGCTCGCTGCTAAAAAACTGCTCCATGAGTCTGTCAAGACGCTGGCCTGAGCTTTGTTCGTATACAGATACCAATTTGTCCCACATTTGTTTTGAAGTTTCACACGTGGCAGTCAGGTCGACGTTAGCATCGTTCATCGCACTTACAATTATCAATTGAGCCAAAGCGTCGCTTTTCATAAAAGCCTTCGACTCCGTTGTGTAAACTGCACGATCTGCTCCATCTTCTGCTGGCTCTTTTGGATGAATACGTGTACCCCTTACGACTTCCAGAACATCGTTATGCCTCAACAATAACTCAACCTGTCGTCGCCACCTGCTCCAATTACTAGCGCCTTCTAGCTTATCTATCTGTGTCTTGAAATCTCCCATTTTCCGTCGTTTCTTTTTATTTAATAACGATGTAAATGTAGATATTCAGCGCGTCACCGAACGCGATACTTTCGAACACTTCACACGAGTCTCACTTCAACAAAACGTGCACGTGATCAGTTCCGTACTTGCAGAAAACAAAAAACAGTTATAAGCGGCGTGGGCACATAACCTGATAAGTTTAAACAAATACGGTTCAATGTTCAAAAAGTATAATTTACAACACAACCAGC